>CAOLHI010004481.1:0-113644 GCA_948474755.1 Ctenosaura bakeri | reverse complement strand
GATCTGATACAACAGTTATTGCATATATGTTAACTGAATCCAAGTACTCAAAAACTCCTTTAGTTCAGGAGAGTTCTATCACATAGTATGGCAAAAAAATAATGCTGCTGAAAAAAATTCAGTAAGGGAGAATTCTACGGGTGAGTCAGGGGACCCACCAGCAGCCATTGTGCTGAAGCATCAGAGAAGAGGGAAGGAAGGCTATTTCTTTAGAATGGGGTAAGAAAAGTGTAGCTGTGGGCTAAGTTTGTCCCCAGGGCTGATTTGTGCACGTCTGGGTACCCCAGTGGTCAATTCTCTCCATTTTTAAAAAAAATGTTTTACTCCACAATGCCCAAAAATATTGCTAGGGGGTGTAGAGGGGCATTTCCAGATCTGGAATCCCCTCTCCCCCAGACTGTCCTGAAATCAAAACATTTACAAAAAAAATTTACAAAATTTTTCAAATAAATTAATTTTGTCTCAAAATGTCCCAGAATTTCCTCTAGTGGCTCATGAAGGCCCCCAACCATGTCCCTATGTCTCCTAGAGGGCATTTGGGGATTTATTGCAGGAGCAGATGTGGTGGGAGGTCTCCTGGAGGGCCAATGCAGCTCCCTCATCTTCCACAGTTGCCCGCCCGTGCCCTAGATGAACTAAATGACCAGATACAATTATCTCTATCTCTGAATTCAATAGTCACCTAGGCGCAGACATTACACCCAAACTGTTTCTGTTCTAGCTGGTTGTTATAACCATTTTAACTCTTAGCACTGGTGCCTAAGTTTGTTTTCTAAGGTTCTGGGAAGCTTTTTTTTGGCGGAAAAGCA
This sequence comes from Ctenosaura bakeri, assembly GCA_948474755.1. Lineage (NCBI taxonomy): Eukaryota > Metazoa > Chordata > Lepidosauria > Squamata > Iguanidae > Ctenosaura > Ctenosaura bakeri. The sequence goes on along the minus strand of CAOLHI010004481.1, from coordinate 112,835 downwards.
GATTAAAAATATTTTAAGTTAATGAAAATACCCCTCCTCACCTGTTTGTAAGCTGCAAAAAGTCCCACTTGCACTTATTTGTGGAGGTGCTGGTATGTAAAAGCATCCCTCATGTTGCTGAGTAGCCAAAGCTGTTTGACCTGGGCAGAAAATAATGCTCTTACTCTGAATTGGCCTCACAGCACCATAATGTAGCTAAGATCTGTTTGGCTATAGGATGATTTTACAATGTCATCATAATGGCTATGTGATGCCCTACTGACTGGTAACACATATAGCCAGGAAGACTACACTTATTTAAACAAGAAGAGAAAGTGCCAGTAAACAGTGAACTGGTCTCACCTAATGGCAAATATGACTAGTGGGTCGGATGCTAAGGATTTCATTCTGCTTCCCTCCAAACTGCCATATTTTTATCAAAGCTGTGAACATTTGGCACAGCTCTGTTAACTCCATGGAATCTCATCTTGAGAAGTTCCATATCATTTGGGAAATGTTGCTTAGTTATTTTGCAGGACCCATTTCTCATACAGGTCACCGCACCCCACCCTGAGACATCAGCACTAGCTCTACCATTAGGCAAAACCAAGGCGGTAACTTCATACAGTTGATTTTTAAGGCTAATAAAAGACGGCAACTGATCAGTTAAGTGTGAACTGCAAAAGTATGCCATCTGGATTTTTTTCACCTGTGTTGTCAAATCTTCTTGGCCAGCCTTTCAGTGCAGCAGGCAAACATTACATGGAAATCTTGGGTGGTGGTAGTGGGGTGTTTAGTTTCCTGTACTGAGATACCTACCGGTACTCAGATTTCAGTTTTGTTTTGGTGTTTGGCCCTTTTTCTGCCATACCAATAGTGAGACACAAACTTTTAAAAATCCTAATGCAGCAGCACCCTTCTCTGAAACACACTTTTCTTTGAGTAGGTGATGGTGATAAATTATCCAATTTATATTTCACCCTTCTGATTAAGAGTTTAGCATACAGAAAACACAAAGCTCCTCGTTGTTTGTCAGTTTTCAATGAAGATTTCTGTATTATTAAGGACTTGCATATTTTTACATTGGGTGGCAAAGATGTAGAAGAGAACAACATTTCTGAACCTTTTAATAGTCGTGTAGACATATTTGAATACCCTAAAGGCACCAGATCCCATCTGATATTGGAAGCTAAGCAACGTCAGCCCTAGTTAGTACTTGGATGGGAGACCACCAATGAATACCAGGTGATATAGGCTATATTTCAGAGGAAAGAACTGGCAAAACCACTTCTGAGTATTCCTTGCCTCAGAAAATCCTATGAAATTCATGAAGTTGCCATAAGTCAACAGGTGACTTGAAAAACATAAAACACCCATGCACTCATATCTGCCACCCCCTTCTTCCTGCTTCCATGCACTATTAATGATTCAATACCCCCAAACCCTTTTGCATTTGGCCACCCTAATATCATACTAACCAAAATTACTCCAGGGAGAGAGTGTTCTTACCTATTTTGAATGGCAATATTTTGGCTTCAGATAAGATCTGATTTGATAGAAATGTTGGGCCAATTCATATTACATAATCACAATGATTCTATTTCAGCTGCTGAATCCTGGGGTGTGCAGTTTAAATAGTATTTTGAATTCCCGGCTAGAGAGCACTAAGGTTTCATCAGACTGCACGCACGAGGATTCCACAGGATGTTGCCTTGGCAATTAGGATGGAATCATAATGCTATAATTGTGTAGAATGAAAGGGTCCTTTATTATGCACAGTTTCCTTGTGACATACTTTTTCAAGGAACTAGAGCCGAAGAACACCTTTCCTCTGAGTAAGTAATCGTCAGTATCTCTTCAAGTAAATAAATACTCTGGGCTAACACACAAGGAAAATGTCACCTCTTCAGGTCCAGTTCTTCCCTTTTACCTTCTCCCAGTGATCAGCTAAGCTTCTGAAGAACCCTGCTGAAAGAAGCATGAATTATCACCCAACTTCCAAATGGCTGAAGACCACAGCTTGCTTCTTCAAGGAACTCAGCAGCGTTTATTTCCCCACTGGTACTTGTTTAGACAAACTCAGATGAGTGTACCTGAGACAAACTGAAGATGTGAGAAGCACAGGAAGACATGTATGGGCAGCACAGGAGAGGTGTTTCACTTTGTAAGAATTGTCATGCCTTGAGATTTTGGCAGCTATGAGGGATTTCCTCTTAGCTTCAAAGGAGGGTTTTTCCTCTGGACTAAAGGAGGACAGAAAAGCAGTAAATTCTCCCCTTCATGTCTACAGTGTGTGAATGTGATAATCACATGTACTGTCCTTTCTGTAGTACCATTTGTTTTTTAAGAACCTGGAAATTACCTGCACATCTAGTTTGTCTCTAACTGAGGGCAGTCAAGCAATGAAATGTTGAACGTATTTGTTGGGGGGAAAAAAACAGAGAATAGCAGAAAATTATCAGAAGAAACATTTCACAGCATGGAAATAAAATATCACTTATTAATATTTATGCATCAGGTTGCTGTGAAAGGCAGAACTACTAGAATCTGATATAAGATGGTAAGTTTACTTCCTCAGATTAAGGAAACCAACAATGAAAGTGTTAAATGCATGTGCACACATGCGTGCAAACACACCTCTAGCACCAACCATCTAGCACCCACCCCATGGCCATTCCACGTCTGGTGGAGAGTGCAGAGAGATCAGAGAATGTTCTGGATGATTCCCCACAAAATTATCATCTGCCAAAGTCTGCTTGGCTTCCTCCAGAGGTCTCAGAAGATGACGTGATCATTTTGTGTCTGGCTACATCAACATAGCAAGATACTTCTGCCATCCTCCCTGTTCTGCATCGGACACAAAATGGCTATGGGGAGATTGTAGCAACTCTATGGTAGGTCTGGGAAGCTTTGCTCCATGTATAGGGTAGAAGAGAATACCAACCTCTGCATCAATCCACACGGGCATAAGGTTGACTTCCACCTACATATGCCACTAATAGGATGCCAGCCATTGCTTCCCTCTACCCACTACTAAGACCATCTTTTGGGTAAACCAGTGCTATTTTCCAGTTTTGTTGCACTGTCCTTCATGCTCAGTGTGAACACAAATAAGCAGTGTAAATGTGTAAGTAAAACATATACTTTCATTATCATTGGAAGCAGGACAGGTGCCTTATATAACAAGAGGAAGTTTCCTCTCTGTTGTGGCACTCCCTCTGCAAAGCTTCCTTCTTATGGAGGGTGACACCAACATTATTTCAAAATCTATTTCTTTGCCCAGGCATATTAAACTGATTTATTAAGCTGGTTGATGACAGCTTTCTGTTCCCTGTGTTCCCACCTTTCTCGCTTTCGCTTGTTGCATTATTTTTATTGTTTATTGTATCAGGACTTTTTTTAAAATTACATTTTTGTATTTTGCCCCGATAGTGTAAAAGGAAGGGTGACATTAACATATTTTAATGTATTTTTAAAATATATTAAATATAGTGAAATAAATATTTAAAATATTCCAAAAAACACAATAATGCAGCTCTCCTTGTAAGAGAACAGACTCTGTTTCTGGATCTTCACGGGCCTAATGTATGTTCATTTAAAGCAACACAGCAAAGCAAGGAGGCCCTGAGGGCAGACAATGTAAACACTGAAATGCACTGGTAAAAGGAAAGGCTAGACTAAGTGCTGCACACTTCACCATAGTAAGCTCTCAGCTGACAAAACTGGAACTCAAAGAGCGTCATCACTCAAGAATCGTGTAACTATTGACATTCTTTTTTATCCTGAAGTGTTCAGATCAGGAATGCGGAGAAGGCCCATGGCTGCTTAAAGGCAGTGCAAGATGCAGGGCCACCATTCAGAGGTACCTGAAAGGGACCAATGGCTGGCCTGGTATGCAACCATGATTGCTGAAAACACTTAAAGCATCTGAGTGTGGCAGAGCATAGCACTGTGGTTACAGTCAAGGGCTTTGAAGGACAGGTGTAGATGCAAGGAAATAACAGTAGAGAAGACGAAGTTAGCCAGAAAATATAAACTGTCTCTTATTTCATGCCTTCCAGTGCTTTAAAGCAGCAGGGAGGGAGGCAGACTTCAGGCTTACGCTGGATCTACTTTGAGGTTGTTGGTTTTCTTGGTTTGCTTGTTTTTGTTTTGCAAAAACCTAAAGATCCACCAGCCATAGGCTGCTACAAAAGGAGCGCTCCTAGTTAAAAAACAGGGTGTCCCAATTCCAATTGGAACCTATGCTTAATAATTGTTCTCAGTAACAGAACTGAGATGAGCCTATAGGCCTTTCAAATAATAGCCCACCCCTAGTTACCTCACAGTTATTACTATGATTATCATCTTCATCTTCACCATCTTTATATATACCAGGGGTGGGAAACTGTGGAAAGCTAGGGAGCCACATCAGCACCCCCCAGGATACCTTGGAGAGCTACCCACACCTCACCTCCTGTTGCCAAAAAAAAAAAAAAAATCAAAATGTTGCCCCCAATCCCTCTGCGAGGATTATAGATGGGGGTATTGTCACCATGTTTTGGGTGAAAGGTCTTCCTAGTCCAGTGGTTCTCAACCTTCCTAATGCCCTGACCCTTTAATACAGTTTCTCATGTTGTGCTGACCCCCAACCATGATCGTAGCGTCAGAAGCTCAACCTGAGAAGGGCTTGAAGCGAGGTCTTAGGCGACCCCTGTGAAGGGGTCGTGCGACCCCCAAAGGGGTCCCGACCCCCAGGTTGAGAACCACTGTCCTAGTCCATTTTAGGCCTAAGAGAGAAGCCTTTTTAACAACAGGAAATCAGTTCATCAAGTCACCTCTTGTTTCAAAAAAAGGCCTCTCCTGGGCCTACATTGGCTCAAGGGGCTGCAAACATGGTGAAACCCCCTCCCACACCCACACTGGTAGGCAAAACCATTTTTCTGGTTTTGGTGGACCACACATTGCTTGACCGAAAGATACCCTATCCTTTCCCCAAAACTAGGATTCCAGATAGCTTACAAATTAAATACAACTTAGATATTCAAAAGATCAACATTAAACTACAATTCAGCTATTAACAACACTAAAAAACTGAAATGTTTTTAAAAGTTTTTTTAAAGTATAATGAATGAATGTAAACAATACAGCCCACTCTTAAAAGACCTTCCTTTAAAAATCCTTGGTTTTCACCATCTTGTCAGAATATTAAAAAAAAGTCTTTGCTTGCCAACAGAGGACAGCAGGGAGCCAGCAATTCCAGCCTCCCAAGGAAGACAGTTCCAGAGCCTGGAGGCAGCCACTGAAAAGGCCCTGTCACACCTTACCATTAATTGTGTCTGTGTAGGCAGTAGGACTGAAAGAATGGCCTCTCCTGAGGATCTCAGGGCCAAAGCAGGCTCCTATGGGCAAGTATGGTGTGTAAGATACCCTATACCAAAGCCATATAGGGCAGGGCTTTCCAAAGGGTGTGCTGCGACGTTAGTGTGTCACCTGAAGCGTGTAGGTGTGTCGCCTACAACCTTGGAAATGCATGTTATTATTTATAAATCATATATTTTTAAAAATAAATGAAAGGTTTTCATAACGTATGTTGTGTCTCCATACCTTTTGTTATTACAATTTATGTATGTGTCTGTATCTCTCCCAAGGGGTTAGTTTAACCTCCAGTTTGTCAATAAAACTGAATTACTGTGTCACGAAATGATGCATGTCTAAAAAAATGCGTCACCCACATGAAAAGTTGGAACACTGTGATATAGGGCTTTGCAAGTCATAACCAGCACTTTTTCTGCCCAGAAACAGACTGGCAGCCAGTGAAGCTGTTGTGCCACCAAATTTGTATGCTCCCTCTAACTAGGCTCAGTTAACAACCTGGCTGCAGCTGTTTGTACCAGCAGAAGTTTCCATACACTCTTCAAAGGCAGCTTCCTATGGCACATACTACAGTAATCTGAAAGGGATGTCACTGAACGTCTTTTCACACTCCACAATTATACCACCATGATTTTACTTTAACTACCCTGGTTACATTGTATGGAATCCTGAAGATTTGTATTTTGGGGAGGAACCAGAACTCCCTGGCTGAGAATTCTAAGTGCCCCTCACTGAACTACCAAACCTCAGGATTCCACAGGATTGAACTACATCAGTTTAAGTGGAATTATAGCACTATAACTGTGTAATGTGACAGGGCCTTAAGGCAGGTGTCACCATCTGTACGGTTAGTGCAGTAGCTTTGCAAAAGCTCTCCCATCCAACATAGAAACCTGAGCCTCTGGGCTTAAAGCTGAGTACAAGAGCACATCCAAATTTTGAACCAGTTTGTTCCTTTCAGTAATGATAGTCATTTTGTTGTTGTCAAATTGCTTGCTGTTAAACAACTGCTTAACATTTGGTGATAATTCCTTCCTTAGCTAATGCAAATCACCCAAAGATCTACTGCTACTACCTTACCCAACCTGTTGTCCTCAACATGTATTGTTAAACTAAAACTCATACCATCCCTTGCCATGGCTATCTGGGGTACACCAGATTGGGGAAGGCTGTACCAGTAGATTTCAGACTATCTTCTCCCATTCCTTGATGTTATTATTTATTATACTTATGTGGCCTCTTTAGTTTTATAGAGCTGTCATGCATACAGAATTTTAAGACTGGGGTGGGTGGTCTTATTTTCTTCATGGTGGAAACTGTGAACAAATTTTTCATCATCATAATTTGTTCAGCATTGGTTAGGTTCACCAGAGACTAGAAACAATTGCCTCAAGTGCTGGACTCTGCCCATAAGCCTTTAGTTGGTCATTACTAGTCAACCCAGTAGCATACCCACACAATTCTACTGTCATCATAAAATACCTTTGACATGCAACGTCAACACAAATGTGAGACCAGCATTCAGTCTCAAGCTCTCAAGCATGGGCAATACAAAATGCACATGAAACTCAATATTTTATTTGAATTACTTGACACCTATTTGAGATCCTGTACATAGCCAGACAAGCCATTACTCTGTGGGTGGCTCCATTTTCTGCATTTCCTTCCATTGTTCACGGATGTCAAAGAGATGACATGTGACTCATTCAGTGCAAACAGTTCTCAGAAGTTGATCCATTTTTACACATAACCACCAGATATCTTCTAGCAATGCTGGTGATGTTCTTAGGGCTAATTCTCCGACATGTTTAACAACACATCAAGGGTTGCCGGTATGAAAGAATAAAAAAAAAGAATATTTACAGAAGCCTTAAGAGCTAAAAATGCTTAGTTCTTCTTCCCTCCCTCTCCTTCCATTTCTCTCTCTCTCTCTTTCTCTCTCTTACACTGGATGAACTGGGAGAAGGAAGTAACTTGTGTGAATACCAAGCAGCAATCTGTTCAAGGCTGGGCAGAAGGGAAAAAGCACCCCAAGCTTAAGTTGCATTAGAGTGAGCCTAATGATTCACACGCAAGTTTGTAATTTTTGAAAGAACCTTTTGTAAAGTAGCCAACAGAACACTGTCAACAACTGACTACCTAGCCAGAAGCCTCGCTCATTCAACCATACTTAGGAGACAGAAAGTGGCGGAAAGCTCAGATCCAGGAGAGTGGAATGGTAAGCGGGAGAGCAAGGTTGCCACATGGAAAAGGAGGGCATAGAGTACCAAATCTAGCATTTGGGGGGAGCATGTCATAGGACAGCCCCAGCTGACTCCCTTAATCTGCAAGAGGCAGGGCATCCGTAACCCCTAACCTCTCAAGCTGTCTGCAGACACCTAAAAGGTGTCACATACAAAATGAGAAAAGTAGCCAATATGTTGTGACAACGGTTCATTTGTCATTCTTCAGGGCCCAGGAAAATGTTCACCGTTGCAAGCCATGCTAGGTAAGACCAAATGACTGTATGGTCAAGGAGCCTCTTTCCATAGTGGGTGTTACTGAAGTTCAGGCCTACCCGGAGATAGCACTTGATATCGTTTTTGATATCAAACCATTTAGCTTTCCTCTGCCACCCCGTTCCACGTGTTTGCGAGGCCTCCAGACAAGCACATAAACAGGCACAGCCAATAATTGTTGGACATTCCATTCACCACCTAGGCAGGCTGAACAGAGCCGGTTCGTTGCTTCAGGGACCTCTCCGGCAAACACCCTTTTTGCTTATGCGTGATACTAACAAAGGCGCCCTGTCCCGAGCAGGTAACCTTACAAAGCTGTACTAAGCACTCCGTATTTGCATACTGGCTACACTATTGTTGCTTCGGCTTTAAATCCATCATGCTAAACTCTGACCTTTCCAAAGCTTTGTCCCACTCCTAAATCGCATTGTTCTCACCGAGTAAGGTATGCCCTGCAGTCACAATTCACCCTATATAAAGCCCCCGATTCCGAGACCTTTCTCAGATCGCTCCTGAGTTCCAGACCGCCTTGCTGCTGCTTTGTTCGGCGAGCTCCCCTCAGCGAACCGCGCTGAGCTTCTCCCCTGCACCCCAACGAACTCTATCTTCATATCTCTCCAGGACTACGAGACAGGTGTTGTATCACCCATTTCCCTCCAAAAATCCCTATTCCCAGTTCTTTAGTTAGCTGTGTGACTGTGTCATCTTTTATGTTTGTGTGTGTTTAATAAAACTTCGTTTTTGCTATTTTAAATCATCTGACTGCTTGACTGACCTGACCCCGTAGACTCTGGGTTGCAAGATCCTGCTAAGTTACCCTGCCTCTCGCTAGCTTTAGTGAGTGCTCCAGCTAATTTTCCCCAAAGTTGTGTTATTGTGTTTTGGTTATTTGGGCCCCCTCCCAGGACCCCCATAGCTCAGGGTAACATGAACACCCAGATACTTATGGGAAGCCTACAAATTGGACATAATGACAATAGCTTGCTCCCCTGTCATACCCCAGTGACTAGAAGTAATATATAGCTATCATGACTAACAGCCAGAGCTAACAGTATTTTCCATGAATTTACCTAATCTCCTTTTAAAACTGTCCAGTTTGCAGCTCATCGCTATATCTCATAGTAGTGAATATTGATTCTGCCCTCCTTTACAAACACACACACACACACACACAAAATCTGGACTAACATTGCTAACTCATTCAGCTGCACATGCAGACCCTTAGAATGACTTGTTTGTGGAACTGGGTGAATATGGTATAAAGGACATAAATGAAGCATTTCTTTTATAGTTACTTGTTAGTCTTCTATAGTTACTTCAAGTAAACTCTGACTTATGGTCAGGATTTTTGTTTTTTGCCAAATTGATTCAGAGGGGGTTTGCCATTGCCCTCCTCTTAGGCTGAGAAAGTGTGACTTGTCCAAGGTCACCCACTAGCCTAGTTTCCATGGCTGAGTGGAGATTCAACCCCTGGCTTCCCAGAGTCCTAGTGCAACACTCAAACTACTATACCTCACTAGCTCTCTTTGTAGTTACTACACCTTTGCAAATTGACCAATTATGCAAATAATTCAATTGTGTTGTCCTTAAGCATCCATCACTCTTCAAATATTTTCCTGTGAAAGAACATTTTACATTAATAATAATAATTATTATTATTATTATTATTATTATTATTATTATTATTATTATTATAAACTGCAGATGGTGTACACATTTCATGTATCATTAGGTGGCGCTCACCATACGTAATTGCAATGTTCAAAGACTGGTACTCAAACTGAATCAACAACACTTGTAATTAATAGACTGGTTCATATCTTTGTGATCTTTTGTTTTCTTTCAGCATAAAGTAATTTTATTTTATAAAGTGCAAGATATTGTCATCTTATTAGCAAAAGGGATACAGGGAACAACAATTAGTTTAACTGTTCAGTTCAGATTTTCATCATAATTATAAAGCATTCCAACAAAATTTGAAACCAAGACTTAGTCATCTGAAACAGCACATGAGCATGGAATATTTTAAAATGCACCAGATCTCCAATATAGACAGCTGTACAAAACCAATATGGACAATATGTTACATTTACAGAGAAACACATGTCTAAGTTAGCTGAAATCAATACTTTCATGTTGGTATTTAGGCAGAATACAAACTTATTAATAGCTGCTTCTTGATTGTAAATTGTACCTGCCACGAATTTTGATTGTCCCTTATTGCTTTTTGAAAATCTGGCAAAAGTGTCACACAATAACAAGAACACCATAAAATCTAGATTTGTTGTTATGTGCCTTCAGCTGAACTCTGACATACAGTGACCCTAACCTAAGATTTTCTTGCAAGCTTTCTTCGAAGGAAGTTTTCCATTGCTTTCTGTGAGGCTGAGACAGTGTGACTTGCTCAGGGACACACAAAAAGTTTCTGGGCCTGAGCGAGAATTCAGACCTTGCTCTCCATGCCCTAGTGCCACACTGAAATCACAATTTCATGTTGACTCTCAGAAACTAGATATGTACAAGATAAGTTAAAGAAGTTCACAACAGAAAAAAAAAATACCTGTCCCCTTCTCCTCCTCTAGGCAGCTGCCTTTTCCAAAAAGCTTCCTGAATGAGGTGAGATGGGAAGATACTGAGGAGGTATCCAATCAGCCTAGAATCCTAAAATATGCTGATTTAAGAAGCTTATGGAAGGAATGTGTTCCGTGTACCCCCTGCATTTGGTATTTTTCTGGGATTTGGAAAAGGAAGTCCCACCATCCTCTGGTGATGCTTTTGGAGGGTCCAGGCACCTTCAAGAGAAGTAGGGAGATGGAAAGGAAAAGAATATATATATCCCATTGGTGAACTTTGTTCATTTATCTTAGGATTCCAGCCAAAATCACAATTAATCACTCATTGTAAGTAAAAAAAATGAGCAGAAAATATGTAGCCACTTTAACAGGTTGTTAGTGAAACACTGAAAACAAGGCTGGCAAAAATTTCTAATGCCTGTGATACAACATTATGTTTTTCTGGGGTTGTAATCTCCTTTTTAAAATGCCCAAGTGAAAGGGAGTAGGTATTTGGGGCAAATAAAAAGTACTGCTCAGCACAAGGGCAGGAGGATCACACTACGGCCATTTCCGCAGCATTCCCCTTTAGCACGTTCTTCCATTAGACTTCCAACATTGCCATTCATGCAATGGTAGCAGGTTAGAAATGCTCTCTTTGGCATCCTTCCACCTTAAGTAGATGAGTAGTGGTACTGCCACTGGTGTTCTTTCCGCACTACAGAGTCCTTGGTCGCTCCTTTCCCCTGCCTTCAACCCGCCCCACCTCCCGTGGTTGGTCACGATGCAATGTTGTAATGGCATGAAACGCCTGTACATTATTGCACTTTTGCGCTATAATGCTTAAAAATGTATTGACAAAAATATAAAGTTTTAACTCACAGAAAAATTTAAAATAAACATGAAGAGGTGATAGATTTCGAAGTTATCATGCCATGGAAGTAGCTGTGGGAGGAACAAGCTGGGCATGCCCACTCCTGGATCCATGACAACAGGAAGTGCTATCAAGTGCTGTTACAATACTGTACTGAGCCAGCTGACGGGATTGAAGTGCTAAAGGAGGCTCTTTCTGGAAATGGTATAAGGCAGTTTCGCAATGTTTGGGAATGGGATAGCAGATGGATAGTGACAACATTGTGTGGTAGCACAATGTTTCCTGGACTGGAAACAACCCCCTGCTGTTGTGGTATAGCAACATCATGTAGAAATGGCCTATGAGTCAGGGATGTAGCAACAGGAGGGCAAAATGAAGGCGTTGCCCCTCCAAATGTGAATTCTGCTCCTCCAAATGAAATTTTCCTGCAGTCCACCGAGTTACATAAGTAAATAATTTTCAGAGCTGGCATGATATAATGGTTTGAGCATTGGACTATGACTTTGGAGACCAGGATTTGAATCCCTGCTCGGCCATGGAAACCCACGGGATGACCTTGGGCAAGTCACACTCTCTCCACCTCAGAGGAAGGCAAAGGCAACCCCCTCCAAAGAAATCTTGCCAAGAAAATGATAGGCTCACTTCAGTCACTGTGAGTCAGAAATGACTTGAAGGGACATAACGATAAGAAAAGAGGAAGAGCACAGTGCACAATGCTAGAAATCTGGGAATGAAGGAAAATTCCATGGGGAGCAAAATTTTCCCTGTACCCTCCCCCATAGCCACAGCCCTCTTTGGAGTAGGTATAGGCCATTTCCGCACTACACTCTTATAGCGCGATTATTCCACTTTCAACATCCTATGGAATCCTTGGCTTTGCAGTTTAGGGAGGGACCTCAAAGGCCTCATTGTGGTGCATATTGTGGTACCTCAAAGGCCCCTCCCTAAACTGCAAATTCCAGGATTCCATAGGATGTTGAAAGTAGAATAATCACATTATAAGAATGTAGTGCGGAAATGGCCTAAGCCTCGGTTGCCTCCACCGCATGGAAGTAAACCTAAGAAATCTAAGTAACAGGAACCAAGCTTTGAAAAGATTAAAACTGACATATTTCCCCCTCCCTGATGTCAGCTGCTTATTGGGCAAGGATGACATTTCTAAACTTGTGCTGGGGAAGGTCATCAACTGAGTCATCAACAACAGTTCAGACCTCCATTCTTCAGAAGGCAAGACATCCAGGAAAAAAACATATGCATTGTCAAAATTCCCATTGGGTGAACAGTGGATAAATGGAAGAAGGAAGCTTTTTCTTTCTTGCAAAATCAGCAAGCCTCAAAAGACAAAACTCCTGTGGAACATTCATCTGCCAGCCACAGAGCAGAAGGCTCATTTGCAACAGAGATGTAGCTGGCAATGCTCTTCAAATTCTGTCCCATAATCCACCTTCTGATCCCACTACTGTTTAAATAAAATAAGATTTCCATGAAGAAAGAACTGGCAAAACTACCTCTGAGTATTCCTTGCCTAAGAAAACCCTATGAAATTCATGAGGTTGCCATAAGTTGACAGACGAATTGAAGGCACATACATGAGGGTGGGGTGGTAGGAATAAAGACACCACCTTTTGAAATAGAAAAGCATAACTATAAGACATTACAGAGTAAGGGTTTAACAAAGCACATGAGAATCAGCAGCTCTTCCCTATAGCCTCTGTTTTGTTTTAAGCTAGTTCTTCAATGTCTTAGGCCTATACATTTCTCAGTTTTTACTACTCAAAATCAGAATTCAGAGACATTATGTTTTTTGGATTTCACTCCCAGAATCCCTTAGCCAGGATGGCCACTGGAAGTTCTGTTTATTCATTTTATTTATTAAAATGTTTATATCCCACTCTATATCCAAGGATGTCAGGACAGCATAAAATCAAGTCAGTTCTAACAGTCAGATAACGGTAGAAATAATTTAGATAGACTAAAAGCATATGAAATAATCTGGCAATTTAGAACAAAACAGGTTGGAACTAGTTAAAATAATTTAAGACTGTTTAAAATGCAGCACATATGCAAATTTTGATTAATTCACCCAGTCCCGAAGATTCTAGCAAAAAGTCATGTTTTTACTTTGTGCCAGAACAACATCAGTGTTGATAACAGTTGAGCCCCTAAAGGGGAAGGGTATTCAATAAATGGGGTGTCACAGAAGAGAAGGGCCTCTCTGATCTCCTCCCACAGTATGACAAGCAAGACTTCTCATTGTACTTCAAAGTTCAGGCAAGTATAAATAGAGAGTGGCTCTCTTTCAAGAGCTCAGGTTCAAAGCTGTTTAGGGCTTCAAACATTGGCCATTTCCGCATGGGGCAAGGGAATCACCCCACGCCGCTACTTACCGGATCTTCTGGCTCCCTGGTCCAGTCCAGGCTGCTCTGGAGCAGTGCATGGTCGTCAATCCACTCTGCTCCGTTGTCCAAAATGGCGCCTTCTGGTTGGTCGTGGGTCTCGACCAACTGCTGAAGCTCGCCAGCCTAAAGCCCGGCTTCAACAGACCGCAAGCTCGCATTAGTGCAAGCCTGCGAATCTGCACAAGGGAGCAGGCTCGCAGCGGCACACTCCGTGCTTTTGAAAGACCGGAAAAATCAGACCTTTCAAAAGCACGCTGGAGGACCACTTGGGGTCATTCCGGAGCGGACTGAGGTGCGGATCTACAGTAAGGTGCAGACGTCCTCCGTGGAGGATGCATTGCACCATTTTTATTACCACATATGGAATGGCCATTATCTCCAGCATCTTGAATTCAGACCAGAAACATATCAGCTCAGTCCTTTAGAACTGGTGTTATATGATGTCTTTAAGCTGTTCCTGTCAGCACTCTAGCTGCTGCATTTTGTATTAGCTGCAGCTTCTGGGTTGTCTTCAAGGGCAGCCCTGTACAGAGTGAATTGCAGTAGTCTAACTGAGAGATTACCAGTGCATGAACAACTGTGGTCAGGTTATTCCTGTTCAGGAAAGACTACAGCTAGTAGACCAGTCAAAGCTGACCCCAACCACTCTGATCCATAAAGTCCACTTGGGTCTCCAGCTATAGAGATATATCTATGTACCTACTCCCTCAGGGAGAATGTAGCCCCATCCAAGGCAGGCTGTTTACTCAGTTCCCAGAGCTGAGAACCACCAGTCCACAGAGCCACCATCTTTCTAGGATTCAGGTTCAGTTTACTGGTCCTCATGCAGTGCTCTGCAGCATCCAGGCATTGCTCCTATGCTTGTTCAGCCCTAGCCAGCTCCAGTGGAAGGAGTGTCAGTGTCATCAGCATACTGATGGAAGGCAGTCCCCAGTTTACTGAAGATGCCAGGGTCTGAGCTTGGGCCTGAATCAGGGAATATTTGTTGGCTCTCTAAGTAGCAATAGTCATCGGGCATTTCCACACTACACTGTTATAGTGCTATTATTCCACTTTCAACCTCCCATGGAATCCTGGGGTTTGCAGTATAGAGAAGAGCATTTAGCATTCTCAGCCAGAGAGCTCCTTGGCCTCAGTGAACTACAAACCCCAGAATTCCATAGGATGTTGAAAGTGGAATAACAGCACTATAACAATGTAGTGTGGAAATGGCCGTCATCATCATCGTCATCATCATCATCAGATTTAGAGTCTTCAGTACAATTCACAAATGTTATTCCATTGATCTACCCTGACCATGCAAGAAGGCTGCCATGATAAGCGGCTAAAAACTGTTTTTAACTTGGCAATCAGTTCTAATACATGTAGTTTTAAAGGAATTAGTATATAGTCTGGATTTTACAAGAAAAAAAAAATCCTAAAAAGCTCAAGGCAGAAAAAAAAAATTAAAAATCCTTCCTGTAAATTTTGGATTTTGTTTTGTTTTCCTGGGCTAACACAGCTACTCTTGTTTTTGTATCAGGTAATAACATAAAGTACATTACATTTTCAGTGTATCTCCTATTTCCTTAACCCCAACCCCCAGCTGCAAAAGACTTAGCATTAATTTTATTGCATAAAAGTTACTTAAACTTAAGGCCCTTTCAGCGTGGCATTTGCCATGCAAAAGGGTGCCTGGAGCTCACACGATTGTGAGGAGCGATCTGCAGGACGCACTCACAATTGCGCAGTGTTCCAGGGGCCAAGCAGGTGCCAATAGTGCACCTTTTCATTTTTGATTGGAAGTTGAAAATGGTGCACGATCACACATTGCTCCCAGAGCCTCCAGAGCCGTGCCGGTCACGCTTCCTGCCCCAGCACAGCCTGGGAAACTCCCAGGCTGCACTGCGGAAGAAAGAGGTGGGACTCTCATGCGAGTGGGCAGCTCGTGCAGAGCTGAAGCAGCAGGGACGCAAGGGCCTCTCGCCAGAGACTGCTCAAGCGATCCCTGCACTCCAGCGCCGGAAAAAGGTAAGATGCAGAAAGGGCCTAAGTCTTTAGAAACTCTCCAAAAGCAGTGATCATGTAACTCTGGAATACTATCTCTAGACTATCTGTCAATGCCTTTGTTGATTGATCCAAGTTTCAGTGAAAAATATCAGCAGTAGAAGCACTGTACTAAAAATCAGGTAATGTGTGTGTGTGTGTGTGTCTGTGTGCACGTGCGTGTGCACACATGTGCAGGAAGATGGGCTATAAAATCCATTCCTACGTCATCTCTGGACAAAACAACATACTCTCCAACCATCTCAGATTGGCAGGGTGGGTTCCAATTAATCCTCTGTTGCCCCACTTTTTCAGCTGTTTTTAACATCTTCCAGTTTCTCTCTTCTCCAACATCCCCGTTGTCTACAGCTTTCTTCATGTGCTCCAAACTAAGTTCAATGTGCAAAAGTCGTTTGTCCTCAATTAACTCAGCCGGAGGAAAGGAGTGGAGAGGACAGATTCTTGTCTTTCCCACAAGGTTCAGGCAAAAGCAAGCTGCTGGTTTTGTGCGTGTTCTTCTTCCTTAGTAAGGTTTGCCATCTTGACCCTACTCTGATGTTGCTTGACCACACGTGTCCCAGTTTTCATCTGCAAAATGTTGGAGGCTATGCAAAAGGCCCATGCCTCTCAAGCTGTCCATACCCCTCTGTGGACCAAAAGGGGGGGCGTCTCAGATGAAATGGTGAGGGGTTTCTCATACACAGAGTTGATTCACAGGCACCCATGTAATCCTCTTCTTACACCATTGTGAGATTGCCAGTAAACTGGAGGAGCAGAAGGGAGCGGAGAGGGCAAGTATTATCTTTGTTTTGTGTTTAATCCGTCAGCCATTTGTAGTCTGTGATGTGTGTGTGTTTAAAAGTCAGCCTTCTGTTTCTGTTGATACCTAGTCAGCTAAACAGAGAGGCTAATAAACCAAGTGGAAGAACAGCTATACAGCCTGTAGACAATATTCACCTCGGAGAGGTCAGAGGTTAGGCAGGCAGGCTTCAACTAAGCCTTCCTTCTCCAGCATAAAGTTCTTAATGTCCCCTGCAACTCCAAACACATATTCAAGATTTGATGGAATTTAATGAAATAGATTCCAATTCATTATTTACATGACTTCAGCTTCTAAATTAGAGCCTTACAAATTGCTAATTGCAAAAGGAGTATTGAAAAGTATTATTATGAAGGGATTATGTTACCACAATATCTCCCCTTCTAACTACAGGAAACAAGTCTTACTTCATACCAGAGGCATTGCTAGAGAAAGGCGTTGCCATGGGAAGTGGATGCTCCTTATGAGAGACCTTATTTTTTTTGGTTTGGTTTTCTAGGGTTGCATGAAGGGTATTTATAACTGATTGGGTGTCATACATTCTGTTCCTGAAATCTCAAACCCAATTTGGTGTTCTTGCAATGGTTTTGTAATTTTCTGAAAGGCACATACGTTAACTGAGTTTTCATAAATATTAGGCAACAGAGACCAAACAGCTATATATCACTCAGTAGCAAATCACCTATATACTTACTCCAGGTTGCCTAAATTCCTGATAGTTGAAACACTCTTTTTTTTCCAGGATGACCCAACACACTTTGCTGCCTGAAGCAGTGGAGAAGATGGTGTCACCTCCTCAGTCGATGTACAGAACCCGACTGGACTAGCCATTGATCCTCACTGGAACACTGGGGCCCTTTCCGCAACTCACCTATTTTCGGTGCTGGGGTGCGGTGCTCGTGCGAGCAACCTCCGGAGAGAGGCTATCGCTTCCCTGCTTCTTCAGCTCCGCATGAGCTTCCTGCTCGCATGAGAGCCCCGCCTCTTCCTTTCACAGTGCAGCAAGCTGTACTGAGACAGGAAGCGCGACCGGCCCGGCTCCCAAGGCTCCACACGCAAGGTAAGTGCGCACAGGGCCCCAGAGCGATGCGCAACCGCGCAGCATTTTCAGCTTCAAGCTGAAAATGAAAAAAATGGGTGAGCAGTCCCTGCCGGGCCCTGGAGCATTGCACAAATGTGAGTGCGTTGTGTGGACCACTCCTCGCATGTGCATGATACTCAAGGGGCCCTTTCACATCGAAAATGCCATGCGAAAAGGTGGTGGGACAGTGTACTCCACTAAAACCAAGAATAATTTCAGGGAACTAGGACAGGTTGTGCAGTAGTCACAGCTCTTCCTACCTGCAAAGGAGAATACCAGGGGGATTATCACCCCGTCAGCCTGACATCAATACCAGGAAAGATCCTAGAGCAGATCATTAAAAAGTCAGTTTGTAATTACTTAGAAAGCAATGCCATGATCACTAAAAGTTAAAATGGGTTTCTCAAAAACAAGTCATGCTAGACTAATATTTTCTCTTTTTATGATAGGGTTACCAGTTTGATAGATGAAGGGAATGCTGTGGACGTAGCATATCTTGATTTCAATAAGGCCTTTGACAAAGTTCCCCATGACATTGTTGCAAGGAAGCCAGTAAAGTGCGTTGTGGACAGTGCTACTGTTAGGCGGATATGTAATTGGTTGACTGACCAATCCCAAAAGGAGCTCACCAATGGCCCCTTTTCATCCTGGAGAGAAGTGACTAGTGGAGTGCCACAGAGTTCTGTCCTTGGCCCAGTGCTATTCAATATTTTTATTAATAACTTGGATGAAGGAGTAGAGAGCATGCTGATCAAATTTGCAGATGATACCAAATTAGGAAGGGTTACTAATACTCCAGAGGATAGGATCAAAATTCAAAAGGACCTTGATAGATTAGAGAGCTGGGCCAAAGCTAACAAAATGAGTTTCAACAGAGAGAAATGTAAGGTCCTACATCTAGGCAGAAAAAAATGGAATGCATAAATCTAGGATGGGGGACATGTGGCTGGATAACAGTACATATGAAAGGGATCTAGAAGTCTTGTTGGGCCACAAGCTGGGTCAGCAGTGTGATGCAGCAGCCAGGAAAGCGAACACAATTCCTGGTTGTATCAATAGGAGCATGGTGTCTAGATCAATGGTACTGCTCTATTCTGTTTTGGTTAGGCCTCATGTGGAATACTGTGTCCAGTTCTGGGCACCTCAGTTCAAGAAGGATATGGACAAGCTGGAGTGTGTCCAGAGGAGGGCGACCAAAATGGTGAGGGTCTGGAAGCCATGCCCTATGAGGAGTGGCTTAGGGAGCTGGGTATGTTTACTCTGCAGAAGGGAAGATTAAGAGGGGGCATGATAGCCATGTTTAAATATTTGAAGGGATGTCATATCAAGGAGGGAGTGGGCTTGTTTTCTGCTGCTCCAGAGACTAGGACAAGGAGCAATGGATTCAAACTGCAGGGAAAGAGAGTCCATTTAAACCTCAGGCAGAACTTCTTGATGGTCAGAGTTGTTCGGCAGTGGAATATGCTGCCTTGGAGTGTGATGGAGTATCCTTGTATCCTTCTTTGGAAGTTTTTAAGCAGAGGCTGGATGACCATCTATCAGGAGTGCTTTGATGTGAGTTCCTGCATGGCAGGGAGTTGGACTGGATGCCCCCCTTCCCCATGGCCTCTTCCAGCTCTATGATTCTAAGATTCTGTGATTCAGGATCCCAGCTGAGAGGATGACACTACTGTCCCTCTCAGCTTTTGTTCCTAGAGATCACCTCATTCTGCCTAGTGATGGGGTTGGGTAGAGAGAGAGAAAGAAAGAAAGAAAGAAAGAAAGAAAGAAAGAAAGAAAGAAAGAAAGAAAGAAAAAGGACATTTCATTTCATTCTCATTCTTTTATTGATATTGTAAGCTGGTTGAAGGATAGATATATGGTAAAGGGGAGGTCTACTCTACATTAAGAGGTAAAATAAATAAATTAAGAATGACAAAAACATCCAATGTGTACATAGCTTGGGGTTGCCATATTTCACTTTGACAAATCTGGGGATCTAATTGCCTATTCTGCGAATTATTCTACTTGCAAAATGAGCATATTAATTGTTTCATTGTTTCCTTCAACAGTGTTGCAATTGTTAAACCATTATTGCAGTCACAACTGATCTGAGAGACCCAGTATAATGTTTAAAGTGCTGGACGTGGATCAGGGAGCTCCAAGTTCAAATTTTATCTTAGATGTGAGACCACATGACCTCGGATCACCACTAACTCTCAACATGTCTACCTTAGAGGGTTGCTGTGATGATTACTAGGGAAGGGGAAACCATGTAAAATGGTTGTAATTTAATATTTCAATGAACTGTTTACTTAACATTTTAAAAGCTGTTGTATCAAAACAATGTTTTGTGTACTTTGTTCTTAACTTGATGTAAGCTCTATTGGGTCCTGTGCCATGGGAAAGGTGGGCTATAAATCTATTAAATAAATAAATATGCATTGCTAGTGTCACACAAGCAAAAGAAAAACAACAATTATTTTTACATGTTGCTGTTCACAGGCACGTCTAGTAGTATTCTCATCAGATCACTTTTTTTTAAAGCCGCATAGATACGGGAGTTGCACTGTATGTAAATCTCTTACACATATCTAACTTAGATCATTTCCACACTACAGTGTTATAGGCCCTTTTCGTACGGCATTTGCCATGTGAAAGGGCGCCTGGAGATTGTGCAATTGTGAGGAGCGATCTACACAACGCACTCACAATTGCGCAATGCTCCAGGGACCAGCAGGCACCGACCACGCATCTTTTCATTTTCAGCTGGAAGCCGAAAATGGTGCGCGATTGCTTATTGCTCCCGGGCCCTGTGCACACTTACCTGGCTTGCGGAGCCTCTGGAGCTGTTCCAGTCACGCTTCTTGCCCCAATGCAGCCCGGGAAACTCTCAGGCTGCACTGCAGAAGGAAGAGGTGGGGCTGTCGTGTGAGCAGGCAGCTTATGCGGAGCTGAAGCAGCAGGGACACGAGAGCCTCTCGCCGGAGGCTGCTCGTGCAATCCCCACACCCCAGCACCGAAAAAAGGTAAGGTGCGGAAAAGGCCATAGTGCTGTTATTCCACTTTCAACATCCTATGGAATCCTGGGATTTGCAATTTAGAGAGGGCATTTAGAATCCTCAGCCAGAGAGCAATTTGGTCTCAGTAAACTGCAAACCCCAGAATTCCACAAGATGTTGGAAGTGGAATAATAGCACTATAAGAACATAGTGCGGAAATGGCCTTAGAAAGATATGTGTGAGTAGATAGGTCAAATGCCCATACCATACTCCCAAGACAAATAGATCTGGAGCTGTTGTTGTTAACTGTCATCAAGTCAACTTTGACTTAGGGCGACCCTCTGAATGAGAGAGCCCCAAGTCACCAACACCAACAGACTCAGGGCTGTGGCTTCCATGATTAAGTCTATCCATCAGTAAGGTGGTCTTCTTCTTTTCTTACTGTCTTCTACTTACCAAACATTATTGTCTTTTCTAGTGAACCGTGTCTTCTCATAACATGGCCAAAGGAATGACAGTCTCAGTTTAGTCATCTGGGTGTCTAGAGAGAATCCAGCATTGATTTCTTCTAGGTCTCATTCATTTGTCTTTGGTTTCTGTAGAATTCTTCTTCAGCACCAAATTTAAACAAGCTGATTTTCTTCCTATCAACTTTCTTCATTGGGCAATCCTAATGTTAGCATTTAATTATATATCTTTACATTTGAGGAACTTGTCTAGTTCCTTTATAGCTGCCCTTCTAAATTTTAGTCTTCTGATCTTGATTCCATTCTGATTAATGAACGAGCAAAATCTTGAACTATTTCATTGTTTCCTTGATTGTTTTATTTAAAGTGATGTTAATTCATCTGTGATCATTATTTTTGTTTTCATAATGTTCGGCTGTAAATGTGCTTTTGCACTGTCTTCTTTGACTTTCTTCAGTAATCGTTCCAATCTTTGCTGTTTTCTGCTAGCAGTATGGTATCATTTGCATATCTTAAATTGTTGATGTTCCTTCCTCCAGTTTTTGCACTTCCTTCCTTCAAGTCCAATCCTGCTATACGTATATACAATCAGCATACAAGTTAAACAGATAGGGTGATAAAATGCAGTCCCACTTGATCTCCTTGCCAATTGGAAGCCATTCCATTTCTCCATACTCTGTACTAATGGTAGCATATTTTCCTGAGTACAGTTATGCATCAAGACAATCAAAGGTGGTGGCACACCCCTTTGAGAGGGATCTATAGTTTTTCATGATCTACCCAACCTATAATCTATAAAACATAGACTGATTTTCTCCAGAAAGCTCTGATGTACTCCATTATCCAACATATGTTTGCAATATGATTCCTAGTACCTCTTCCTTTCCTGAATCAAGCTTGGACATCTGGCATGTCTTGTGCCATATATAGTAAAAGTTTTTGTTGTCAAATTTTGAGTATAACTTTGCTTCCATGGGAAATTAATGCAATGCTCCAGTGGTTACTGCAATCCCTGATGTCCCCCTTTCTTGGGGACTGGAATGTATATTGAGTGTTTCTAATCTGTGGGCCATTCTTTTATCTTCCATATTTGTTGAGAGATTCTAGTTAGAACCAGAGTAGATTCTGTCTGTGTAAACTGAAACAGCTCCATTGTTATGCCATCTGTTCAGGGTGATCTATTTCTCCCAAGTGCTCTGAGTGCAGTTTTCACTTCACTTTCTAAAACTGGAGGTTCATCTTCAAATGGTTCTTCCTTGAATGAATCTGTCATCCTTTTATCTCTTTTATATAGTTCTTCAGTGTATTGTTTCCATCATCTTTTTATTTCTACTTAGTCATGTATTGTGTTCCCCTGCTGGTTGTACACCATCTCCACTCCTGGTTTAAATTTCCTTTTGATTTCTCAATCTTGTGGAAGAACTCTTTTGTTCTTCCTTTCTTCTTGTCATCTTCTATCTCTCTGCATTGATTATTATAGTAGTTCTCCTTGTCCCTGCACACAAATCATTGAAGAGTTGCATTCAAGGTTCTGAGTCTATTTCTGCCACCTTTTGCTTTTACTTCTCATCTGTCCTTAACTGCTTGAAGAGCTTCATCAGTCATCCATTAAGGCTTTTCTTTCTTTTTGGTTGCAGACAGTGTCCTTTTGTGTTACTCCCTGACAATGTCCCTGGCTTAATCCCAGAGTTCTTTGGCTCCCAGTCAATTAGGCTTAATAGCACTTTTTTAAACATTATTATTAAATTCTATGGGGATATTTTACAGGGTGCTTTTTGGCATGATGGTTGGTTTAATGCTCTTCTTTAGCTTTACTCTAAGTGTTGATATTTGCAGTTCACGATCTGTGCCTCAATCCATTCCTGGTCTTTTGTTTCCCCTCCCCCCATCTCTAGACAGAATGGAGTTTTCTCATCACCTACTTCTAGCTATGTAGTTATGACATTAATATATAATATATATATATATATATATATATATATATATATATTTTAATATATAATTATATTATATAATAATATTATATAATATAATATATAATCAATATATAATATTAATATAATATGACATTAGTCTATAGTGGCCATCATATGATGTCCATGTATGCAGTCACCTTTTGGGTTGCTTGAAGAATATGTTTGCAGTGAACAAACTGTTGGGGCATCACAAAATTCAGTCAGTCACTCTCCTGCTTCATTTCTTGGTTCTAGGCCAAATTTTCCCACAACCTTTGATTCTGATTTTTCCTACTTTTGCATTCCAATTGCCTATGATTAACAATAAATCCTGTTATGGTGTGTGATCAAAATCTTTCAGTTTCTCATTCTTCTGCCTTTGTAGTTGGAGCATAAACTTGGACTATGGTTATATTGATGGGTTTCCCTGAAGTCTTATTGATATTATTTTGTCACACTTTGCATTATATCCTTTGACTGCTTTTGCTATATCTCTTCTCACTATTAATGCCACCTCATTTCTTCTTTACTCATTTCCTGAGTAAAACACTGTGTAATTATCTGACTCAAGAGTTCTATTCCTGTTCCCTTTAGCTCACTCACTCCAAGTACTACAATGTTTATACATTCCATTCCTTGTTTTTCTTTGTCTAGTTTCCCCTGATGTTTCTAACTTAGAAAGACCTATATATGAGTAAATAGTTCAAATTCCCATACTCCCAAGACAAATAGATCTGGAGTTAGTCCACCAACAGATCATTGTTTGGATCTGTTTTCCAAAAATCTGAAGACTTACACCAAGTATCTACCTTCTATCCACTCTCTGCTCTTGCCTTTTCTCAGCTCTCTGTTCCTCAGAATAGCATCTTGGAGTTGCCCCCTCCTGAAGCATAGCGCTGGCGCAATGAATTGCACTTTGCCTCATGGCCTTGCAATACCTCTCTCCCTTGCTTCTTACATTCTACTGCTGTCTTGCACTGTTTACTCCCTTTTCCATTCTGCTCCTTCTCTCACTTCATGCTCTCACAGTGTTTCCCTCCCTTGCTCTTGCACTCTATGGCTCATGCTTCTCTCTCTTCCTCCCTTGGCTCACCTGGCTCCCTAGCAAAGCATACCTCCCTTGCTTCTTCCTCTCCACCATTCGCACTATTTATTCTCTCTTCCTTCTGCTCCCTCCTTCACCTCTTAAAATGCCTCTCTCCTTGCTTCTTACACTCTGCCACTTGCATGGCTCACTCTCCCTTCTTGCAGAACAATTTGACAGAGGAGGGCATTCACGTTTCCCCCAAAGCTCAGCTCATGTAAGGGGTATTTCCTTTTAAATGAATGCTTGGAATCTGAGCCAGATGACAGTCCAAATGAACAGTAGGCCACATGCCTAGAATCTCAGTAAAACCTAGTAAAGCAAGTGGTATGGCAGCCCTATGCTTATATCCATCTAAAGCAATCTGCTCCCTGACACAAAGAATGAGATAGTGTATACATACTCACACACTCTTATTCCATGTACTGTGCAGGGGACTTGTAGTAAAATCTTACTTCAGAACTTGTAACGGACCAACATCTTCCACTACTCCTGAAAACCACACACTAGCAAACTCCATGGCACATACAAATCAACAAAGATGGCTGGGATTGTGATCTAAGAGAAAGAGTCAGTCTTGCCACACACACACACACACACAACATAGCTTATCACCTTATGCTTTATGACTGACCTTAGACCCTTTGCCTTATGACGGCTCACAGGCCTTTGAAGTGAACAGATTGCTCCCAATTTCACTAATTCAGCAACGGTCCTAACAGAGTATTGCAACTGCATGGCCCCAGGCCCCTGTGTAACCATTTCCTGAGCTAATACTTCCCTAGTGGTAGCTAACAGTCTTTACACTGCTTCCTCTTCCAGTCCTCAAATTCTATTGACTGCTTGTTCTGTTCAACTCCTGTTGACCTATAAATCTTAGATAATCTTCCTCTTCTGAAGCCCAGGCAATTGCACAGCTACAGATTCTATGGCCATTTCCACACTAGACAGTTATAGTGCTATTCTTTGAGGCCCCTCCTTAAGCTGCAAACCCCAGGATTCCATAGGATGTTGAAAGTGAAGAATAGCACTATAACAGTCTAGTGCGGAAATGGTCTATATCATATTCAAGTTTATGTTTGCTAATTAGAAGATTTGCCCCTCCTAGTTATCTTTATTGTTCAGTCCATAGTTTATTCTTGTACCCTTGATACTGTGATGTGCATCCATCCCTGGGCAACAGGGAGAGGTAGCCTGTGGTATCACAATGGTGTCATGAATGACTTCTGGAAGAAAAATTAGTGAATGAGAGGCTATGGTCTTAAGCAAGCTACTTACTGTACCTCTCTCAGTCTTCTCACACTTCTCACAAGAAAATTGACATAACCCAAAAAAGTTGCTTCTGTATTTCCCCCCATTTTCTCTTAATCCATACAAAGTATCCTGTTAAATTATCTTGATGAGATTCCCCTCACTCAAAATTCAAAATTGTCTGGTTGCAGAAATCTTTTCCAAGTTAATTCATCTGTTGTTTAGCCTGCCACAGAAACACCACATGGCTATGTGGCTGCTATACCAACCCAGTGACCTCGAAGTATATTCCAATTGATATACATTTTATGAACAGTGCTGGACAAACCTTCTGTACGCCACCTCTTTTGTGCATGACCCAAGAGGATACTCTAAAGCTGGGGTGGGACGTGTGTGACCATCCAAATGTTGAACTACAGCTCCCAGCATTGTCGACCATTAGTTATGCTGGTTAGCACCCATGAAACTTAGGCCATTTCCCCACTACACTGTTATAATGCTATTATTCCACTTTCAGCATCCTGTGGAATTCTGAGGTTTGTAGTTTACTGAGGCCAAAGATGCCTCTCCCTAAACTGCAAACCCCAGGATTGCATAGGATGTTGAAAGTGGAATAACAGCACTACAACAGTGTAGTGCAGAAATAGCCTTGCAGTCCAGCAACATCTGGAAGGCCACAGAGTTTCTATCTCTACCCCAGAACAAGCTTAGGTAAACCTCTGGCCTTCTAGATGATGGACTTCAGTTCTTATCAGAATGGCCTATAGTTGGGAATGATGGGAGCTGTAGTTCTGACAATAATTTGTGGGCCACAGTTTCTCAGTTCTTCCCTGGAGCATACCCAGTGCTCCCTTTTGTCTATGGGCTGCAATGGAAGACCTATACTGGTGGGTAAGCTGCATTTCAGGGAAGTTTGTCTGCCAAAGCTGATCTTCTCACTGAAGAGCCCTCAATAACCTTCCAGGAATCACTAAAACACCATCTGAAAACCCTGACACAACTGCAAGACAAAGTGCAACCATACTACTTCACAATAATGTGTGTGTGTGTGTCTAAGTGTGTAGCTTTTAAAACAAAATATGAAGGTAGGTGAAGGAAGTTCAGCTTTTCCTCACTCACGATTCCCATGCCCCATAATTTCAGAGAATTTTCTCTTTGTCTTTCTCTAGTACTGAATGTGAACCAGCTAGGAGACAGTGGCCCTTTTCGCATTAAGGTTTCTCGCGCGAGCGGGGGAGGGCGGCTTGCGCAAGAAGCCTTCTCCGGGAGGCTGCCACTTCCCCGCTCGTTCCTTCCGCAGGCGAAGGAACGAGCGGGGAAGCGGCAGCCTCCTGGAGGCGGCAGCGGCTCGCACGTCCGCCCCCCCGCGAAGCAGGAGGCTCACGCATCCGTCCCCCCACGCGCGCAAGAAAGGAGGCTGTTGCGTCCGTCCCCTCCCCGCGCGCGCCAAGCAGGAGGCTGTCGCGTCCGTTGCGCTAGCGCCCCGCCCCTTCCTTCCGCAGGGGCGGAGGGAAGGAAGCGCGACCCGGATGCCTCCCCGACGCTCCGCACAGGAGGTAAGTGCGCGCGGGTGCTAGGAGCGTTGTGCGAGCGCAGGTGATTTTCGCTTTGAGGCTAAAATAAGAAAAAACGCGATCACGCCACTTCAGCCCCGTGAGCCCGGCGGAAGTGGGAGTGCGTCGTGCAGAGCGACGCTCCCACTCCCGCGAGGCTCACGGGGCTGTCACGCGACAGAAAGCCCGTGCGAAAAGGGCCAGTGTTTCAGGTACCAATGGCCACAATTCTATATCACCATAGTATGTGATAAATATCCGCTAGTGGAGTCACACATGCCTAGCATTATGAAGCCCTATTTTGGAAGGCAACATGCAACATATATTCAGGAATGGGGCCTGCTGTGAAGTGTGCAGGCACAGATGAATGAACCCTTTCGTATATCCACATATGCAGCTGCACTCCCACACCATCAGCTAAATACAGCCATTGCACAATATGAAAACAACCATTCCACATGAAGTGTGCAATTTACACTTGTGTGTGCCACCAACAGTATGCAGACAGAGTGTGCAACAAGGTGAGTCTGAGAGGATAAAGGTTTCTGTTCCCCTTCCCATATGTACAGTTTGGTGTTTTAAGAGAAATTTTCTTCCCTGTCCAATCTCTTCCAGAGATCTGAATGAACATCCACATCAATAAGCAAATCTAGTCTCATTCTACCTCTGTGCCTCTGAAAGACTAGTTTGGAGATCATTCTTGTTTTACATGTTTGTCAAACCACAGCTCCTTAGTTCATGGACACATGACAAGAAATCCAATTATATGATCCTTGCACATAAGACCAGCAAGCCCATTCCCTGAAAATGTCACCCTGTAAGGCTAGGCAGTCCATCTAGAGACAAAAAGCATTCCAGAGATGGGAAACATTGAAAGCTGTTCAACCTAGGTGGAGAAACATGACTGATTCACATCACATTCCTCTTTTGCTCTGCTATGCCCTTCCATTTAGGTGGTGTCTCCTCCACTTCTAAGACTAAATTATTTCACTATTTTCTGTGATTCAGATGCTGGAGGACCTGTACAGCAATTAAAAAATTAGCAGCCATTGTGATTATAAACAAGTCTAAAACATCACCATAATTATAATTAAGTACAATTATCCTTAAAAGCAGCTATTAAAGTAACTCTAGCTGAAATCAATGACTCACTGTCATAGAATGAGAGCTCACATATTCAAAGTTAGACAGAATAGCACTGCTTTAAGTTGACACTTCAAGATCTATATTATTGTTTGCCACACTTATTTCCCACCTTCCCTCCAGGGAGCTCAAGGCAACACAGGTGCTTCACCTTCTCTCCATTTTATCTTCACAGGTTAGGCTGAGAAACAATGACTTAACCAGTGGTTCTCAACCTTCCTAATGCCGTGACCCTTTAATACAATTCTTCATGTTGTGGTGACCCCCAACCATAACATTATTTATTTATTATTTACAATCCCTCACCCCCCGGCAAAAGCCAGGGGGGAGGAATCCCAGCACCTTTGTCTTTTGCGCCGGGCGCAGCTCGCCCCCCAGAAAAGCACCGCCTCACGGGCCCCTGGCCCTTCCGCAGTGCCCCCTCCGTGGCGAGTGGGGCAGGGGCCATGGCAAGGAGGGGGCCTGCCCCCCGTGCTGCTGCCGCCGCCCCCCCCAAGCTGGCCTGTCAGATGGGAGCTTCTCCCAGTAGCAGAGAAGGGGAACGATTTCAGTCCCTTCTGAATAGGGGGCAGGAGGACGCGAGCGCGTGGCTCACGCTTGCGCATCACCACTCCTGCTGTGGCGACGCTGTGGCCGCACGCGCTCCCACCAAAGGGGGCAGGAGAACGCGAGCGCATGGCTCGCGCTTGCGCACCACCACCAAGGAAGGAATGGAGCCTAAGACCATTGGAAATACACATTTTCCGATGGTCTTAGATGACCCCTGTGAAAGGCTCGTTCAACCCCCAAAGGGGTCCCAACCCACAGGTTGAGAACCGCTGACTTAAACCAAGTTCACCCAACTCACTCCACAAATGAGCGCAAATTTTAATAGAAGTCTCTTAGTCTTGATCCAACTGCCTAACCACTATGACACACTGACTGCTCCCTGTATCTAAAGACACCACTCAGTAAGTGAACTTCCCTCTAGATGGAGAGGGAGATCTAGAACAAGGAAGGCTGTGGAATGTCTGGCCTTCCAGATGTTGTTGGATTGCAACTGGCATCAGCCACAGCTGGCATGGCCAACAGGATTGCCAGCTGGAATTGCCACGCTTCTTAGGCTCTCCAGATGGGGAGACAAACCTCAAGGCTAGCATTGCTGCAGAAGAGAAGGTTTAATTTTGTGTGCGAGGTGGCTTCAAAATCTGGGGCCCCCTTCCCACTCCTCACCTAATGACTCCAGGGGCTACTGGCTCAGTTTGAAGGTGTTTGTATGTGTCTTGTTCTCACATAATATTCACATGCCAAAAAGAAGATGAGGTAGGACCTTGGAAAGAGATGGTGGGTGCCCGTACTTGGGCCCATCGTTCCATCACAGCTCAAGAGCCTTCCAGTGGTTGTAGCAGCAGTGACATAGGGTCAAGAGAAGGAAAACTCCTGGTGGGTTGGAAATGAGCTTAACACAAGACCCAGTAGCAACAGCAAGAGCAGCTCAGGGTGTGGCAAAACTCCCAATATGTCGTGTTTGCTGGAGAGGACCACATGAAACATGAGGAGTGGGAATGGCAACCACTACTGCTGCTGCTGCTGCTGCTGGGTATACTGTGTTGGCTGCAAGGCTGCCAAAATGATTTTTTACTCTTGGCTCTGAGATTTCAAACTACTTGATTAGCCAGGCTTTATTTGTTCTTTTTCTTTATTCTTATTTCTACAGTCAACTGTCTCAGAAGCAATTCCAGCTAATTTTCCTTACCTACATATTGGCTCACCCCCTGGTCTCAAGTTCTGGTCCTGAAATCTTTGGGAATGGGATGCAGCTCATCTAGCAACACTAATTAGCCAGTGCTGAGGGCGTGAGAGCACTGGAGGGCTTCCCTTTCTTCACTGCTGTTCTAGAGAGATTGAGGCTGGCACTATTCAAAACTCCTACTGCAGACGTTGTATAAGATTCTCAAGAACGGAATGAGCCATTCAAAGCTTTGCCACTAAACTGGACCCACCAGCTGCACCCTAATCTTAAATGGCACTGAGGGCCATGGAAGAAATGGAATATACTGGGGGGAAAACCATCTTCATCTTGAATGTTGCTCAGAAGAACCAGACAGGTTATTGGAGACAAGGGAGCACGCTGAACTGGCCAAGGAAGTAAACAGAATTGACTCAAGACAACTGCAGCCTGAAGTGACATACAAGCTGTCGCCTGTTCTCCCATTTCCATATACAGAAACTGGGCTGCCAGCTGCATCTTATTTCAGTAGAGGCATCAAGGCAGTATCTTCTCAACACACCTAAGGGAAGAAGGCCAGTTTAGTGGATCAGAACAGGCTATGTGGCTCAAGCAGCTTGTCCTCCAACAGAAGGGAATAACCAGGGGGTCAGGACGAATGGCTAGGTATCTATTGCCCCCCACCATCTGCTGCCTGAGGTGGTTTCCTCAGTCTGCCTAATGGTAGGTCTGGCCCTGGAGGTAAGCTCTTGTAGCTGCAGCTTAGTCATTTGGGATCAGACATGTGTCTTGGACTGCTGAGATCTTTCTTGTGGAAATAATGTTATAAACTTTATGCAAAAGAGACACTTAAGCCTTGCTAATAATTGCTGTCGGCATCAGCAGAAAGCTAAATGCAGAAGGAGGCAGAATGGAGTAGAAGCATCTTGCCAGCCTTGTGCCAAGATCTCAGGACATGAAACCGTTCCTTCCACTCACTTGTAATATTGTTCCATTATGTGGGGAGTGTCACTACTTCTTTTAAAGTGAAAACTAGTCTGGGCAACACCAACGTAGAAGGACAGAAGAGAAAGAAGAGTTAATCCTAATGGAATGAATCACTTCAGTTCTGGGATTGGCAGAAAGAGGTGGCAGGGATGAGAAGTTCAGCTGCCACAATGCAGTAAGACTTTGCGGCTTGGTGGATGACAGTTGAACTGTAATACAGTCAAAAGAATGGATAAAAAAAATACAAATTGCTGTATTCAAATACTTGGCAGTCATTGTGGCAGCTCAATGGCTCCTGGGCTTTTACAGAAAGAGAAGGAAAGAAAGAAAGAAAGAAAGAAAGAAAGAAAGAAAGAAAGAAAGAAAGAAAGAAAGAAAGAAAGAAAGAAACTCTATTCCATCTGCTAGAAAAGTGATTGCATTTTTTTCAGGATTGACTTTATGGTGCATATGAGGTCATTGTAGTCTTACTATAAGAGCTAGAAGTCTGCAGCTAAAGAATTGGCAGATTAATATGTGAAACACAGCTAACTTAATTGTGAAGTTATCTGTTTGGAATCCTTGTATCCAAGCCTCAACTTTCTCAGTCTTGATTCAAAATTCTCAGAAGGGAGTGGGGAAGGTGGACCACCAGTCTTCAACCTCTTCCTGCATGCCTCCTCTTTCACTCAAAACAATGAAAGTAGTAGTCCACAAAAGCTGATACTAATTGGTTAGTGTTTACCACAAGGCTCTTCAAGGATACCTCACAGTCCTTCTCCCCCTGCCCCTTGGCAGATCAACCTGGAGAAACACAGCTGCAAGCTTCCTCAGCCTTCTCTTTTTCTCAGGCAGCAAGATTGGGGTTGTTGTTACTGTTGTCGTTTTACATATCTCCCTCCTGTTTCCCAATTCAGGACACAAGACAACTTACAATAATTTAAACAAACGAACATAGCTAAACATTCACAGCATGACAAAGGTTTGAAAATATAATTAAACTATTAAAAATTAAAACAAGTTTTTTTTAAAAAAAAAAACAACATAAATGAGAAAACGGCACATAGAAAATCCAGCATATTATACGAGGCCCATTCCTATTGAGGAATCAGTCGTCCAAGGCTTGCTGTAACAAAAGAAGTCTTTACCTGCCAGGGAAAGTATAGCAAAGAAGGTGTTAGTCTAACCTCTCCGGGAAGGGAGTTATGCAGCCCAGGAACAACCACCAAGGCCTTCTCCCATGTTCCCACCAGAAGTACCTCTGAGACCAAGGGCAGTCTCCAGAGGATCTCAAGACAAAGGCAGGATTATCTCCTGCCCCAATCACCAAAACCAATTTAAAAGGATGCAGAATTTACACCATACCCCCATCTTCTCTCTCTCTCAACAATCCCTGACCTTTCCAACACTACTTTCTGCCACAGCTCTGCCAAAAGGAAGCCACTGAAAATTGATCTAGCCTATAAACGGGAGAGGTTTGATTCTCCATACATTTTGGACTTCAGCTCCTAGAAGTCCCAGCTAATACAACTCATGGTAAGGGAGTATGGGAGTTACAGGCTAAAACATTTGAAGTGCCAAAGTTCCTAGACCCTGAGCTAGACAAACTGAGGCCCTTTCCGTATAGTACTTACCATGTGAAAGGGCGCCTGGAGTGTCGCGCGATTGTGAGGAGCGATCTGCATGACACACTCACAATTGCATGACGCTCCAGGGGCCGGCAGGCACCGATCGCACACCTTTTCATTTTCGGCTAGAAGCCAAAAATGGTGCATGATCGCACATTGCTTCTGGGCCCCACACGCACTTACCTGGCAATCCGGTGCGGTCACACTTCCTGCCCCAGCGCAGCCTGGGAAGGTCCCAGGCTGCACTGTGGAAGGAAGAGGCGGGGCTCTCACGCAAGCAGGCAGCTTGTGCAGAGCCAAAGGACCCCGGACATGGGACCTTCTCACCAGAAGCTGCTCGCAAGATCCCCGCACCCCAGTGCTGGAAGAAGGTAAGATGCGGAAAGGGCCTGAGAGGGAAAGAATCCCTTTCCCGTATACTATTGTACACACACACATATATTGCCTGTCACCAGAGTTCATCTGATAGTGGCAGCAACCATTTTATTTTCTCAGGACTTTTAAATACATCATTTTAATCTTGGTTGCTATTTATGCTGCAATTTTTATTTACTATTTTATAATGCTCCATTTGGGTTGTTCTAGGAAAACCAGATGTTACCGCACAGAAGGACAGACTGTTTGTGCATCTAGCTTGGTTCTGTGTTTGGTTCTGTCTGACCATCCGTGGTTCTCCATCAAAACTGTGGAAGCAGATGCTTCAGGTTTCATTCTCAGACTCAAAGTGGACACAAGCTATTTCACTCACATTTTAGCAAATTGGCCCACCTGATGGACTGCTTGGAGCAGACTAGTTGGAACTGTCATATTATACCAATGTAACTCAGTTTGGCCAGGGCAGCCCTACCAGTAAGCAGAATAAGGCAACTTCTTCAGGCATCGGATTTCAAGTGTCAGGGAGAGGATTCCTCTTCCTCTTTCCTCTGAAACTCATGGCTATTTCCCTCTATTGGAGGACAAAACTGTGAAGGCTAAACAGCCTGTTTGGCATCACCTAAATGAGCCTGTTGCCTAAAGTGTGATAGAGGACTCTATCCAGTCACCATTATAAGATGAACTGCCATTTAAGTTAGCTTCTCTACATAGAGAAGGGAGGGGAGCCCCTTTTTGTCTTGTGACTCTGGTACCAAAATGTCTTCTGGCTGGCTTACAGTTTTTCTGTGCACTCCATTTAATGTCCCCTCCCCTATAGGATCAGATATGCTTTAAATGTTGTGCCTGCAGCCTTCCACAATTACATTTCAGCGTAGTAGACATAGTAGGCATAGACCTAAAAGATTAAAATATAATTGTGAAAGACACAAAATTGAAAGCATACCTGTTTCTACAATTGAGGGAACATTAAGCATAGACCAGAGCCAGCATGGTATGGTTGTCTGAGTGTTGCACTATAGCCCTGGAGACCAGAATTTTATTCCCTGCTCAGCCATGGCACACAACAACAGCAAGCATAGAAATTTGATTTCATAGAGCTGAACACTAGTGGCATACCTGTATATGCAGGGCACCTCCATGACCTGGCACAACCAACATAAAAGAATAGAGCTTACACAACTAGAAACAATGTAGGGTGAATTTCAGGGTGATTATCTCGATGTTTCGGTGGTGGGTGGAGAACACAGTACCAGAGAGCCACCCATGGATTATAGCTAGAAGCCTGAAAGAAAATGATACCTACCATGACTCTCAAAATATAATTCACAGGTAAGATGAAGGACTGAAAAGGACTACACTGGCTCAAGAAGTCTGGGTGGTGTGGCAGGATAGCCAAATAGATTTTTTTCCCCTGCTAATTTTTTTATACTTAAGGAAGATGTCAAAATTACGTATAGTTATACCCAGAGCTTGAAATTTGTTTAAAAGTAATTAATGTTACAAAGCCTCATTTCCTAATTCATTCCCATTAGTGGCTGTGAACATTTTAATGTAAGTTGTTACACGGCTCATTCATATCGCTCATTACCATTCTATTTCTGTTCAAGGGAAGTGATGGTACCACTTTATTCTGCTTTGATCAGACCCCACCTGGAATACTGTGTCCAGTGCTGGGCACCACAATACAGGAAGGGCATTGACAAACTGGAACATGTCCAGAGAAGGGCAACCAAAATGGTAGAAGGCCTGGAAATCATGCCCTGTGATGAGCAACTTAGGGAGCTGGGTATGTGTAGCCTAAAGAAGAGAAGGTCAAGAGATTACATGATAGCTGTGCTTAAATATTTGAAGGGATGTCATATGGAGGCTGGAACAAACCTGTTTTCTGCTGCTCCAGAAACTAGGGCCCTTGTTGCATGGCATTCACCATGCAAAAGGGCCTCTGGAGCATCGCACAATTGCGAGGAGCGGTCCACATGACGTCCTCGCAATTGCGCGATGCTGCCAGGGCCGGCAGGTGCCAATCGTCCACTATTTCATTTTCAACTTGTAGCCGAAAATGGTGCACAATCATGCATCGCTCCAGGGCCCTGCGCGCGCTTACCATGTGTGCGGATCCTCTGGAGCCATGGCTCTTCGCTTCCTGCTCCAGCGCAGCCTGGGAAAACCCCAGGCTGCGCTGCAGAAGGAAGAGGAGGAGGCCTCACGCTGCCTGCTTGCTGGCAGGCAGCGGCTGCGGAGGTGAAGCAGCAGGGACATGAGAGCCTCTCTCAAGAGGCTTCTTGTGCAATCCGCATGCCCCAGCGCTGCGAAAAGGTAAGGTGCAGAAAGGGCCTAGGACAAACTTGAGGAAAAGAGATTCCATCTAAACATTAAGAAGAAATTCCTGTAGGTAAGAGTGCTTCAACGGTGGAATATGCTGCTTCAGAGTGTGGTAGAGTCTCCTTTGGAAGTTTTTAAACAGAGGCTGGATGGCCATCTGTCAGGAATGCTTTGATGTGTGTTCCTGAATGGCAGAAGGTTGGACTTGAAGGTCCTTGTCTCCTCCAACTCTGTAATTCTGTGATTCTACCTTTTTTTTTAAAAAAAAAAAAAACTTTATTAGGATTGATAAGAAAATAGGATAAAATTGAACAATTCTGCCTGAAATAACTACAGATATAATTTTAAGGTACATTTTCAAACCAACTAGAAAGTATTACACACTATACTCCCCCCCAAAATGTTTTTTAAAGAAGTCATTCCCGTTCATTATGTTTCTTTTTGAATGTAGCTTTGTTACATCCTACTTCCATGTAACAAGTTATTTGTAGTTCTTTACTTCCAAGCTATGGTTGTTCCATGATATTATATGATCACACATGAATATTATATTTTGATAGTTGTTTAATGTCCTGCTTTCACTTTCAGGAAATCTGTGATACAATTAAATGTGGTAAATGCATGAAAAACTCCTGGTACTTTATTTGTTCTTATTTGTAGTAAGGATTTTGAAAGTATGCCACATGACTTACTCCACTATAAAGGCACCAAATTAAAATCTAGGACAGACTGCTTATTGGAAAGCACAGTTGGTCTTAATCAAGAGTGGCCAATCAATCATCCCCCAGAAGGTTTGAAATATGTCTTTTACCATTGGTCATGTTTCTGGGAACTGAAGTCCAAAAACTCTAGAGATCCAAACCTCCCATGCTCCCACTCTTAAGTGAATTTTTGTTATCTATAATCAGAATTAATATAATATATATTGAGCTTTCTCTCACCACAGGCCTGTCTGGTGATGACACAGAAGAAAGCCTTCCCAGTGGCTGCTCCCAGGCTGTGGAACTCCCTTCCACAAGAGGCTAGACTGTCCTCCTCTCAGCTATCTTTTTGCCAGCAGGCCAAGACCTTTTTATTCAAATAGGCATTGATGAGTAATTGTTTGCAGGAAGTCTTTTTATGGGGGAAAGTACTGTATATCTAACTTCATTGTTATGTTTTAATATAATTTTACACTTTCTAAAATGCAGTGGTGTTTTAATATGAGAACTAGCTTAATTGTGTTTTAACTCTTATTAACAATCTTGTTTTAGGTTTGTTTACAGCTGCCTTGAGTGCTATGTTAGGAGAAAGGCAGCCTATAAATCAATTCAATAAAACAGTTGGCTTCTATTGCATTTATGACTGAACATATGTGGGGGTAGGAAAGAGGAAATGGTTGTGCACACAGCTTATATTTTTGTAACGTATTTTTAATTTCCCCTCTATTTTCCCCTCAGGTTTTCTAGGAAACATGTCGTGCTCTTATGGTTTAAACAGGCCCTAAATACCCTAAAGGCACAAGATCCTGCCTGATCTTGGAAACTAAGCCCTGGTTAGTACTTGGATGGGAGACCACCAATGAATACCAGGTGCTGTAGGCTATATTTCAGAGGAAAGAACTGGCAAAACCACCTCTGAGTATTCCTTCCCAAAAAAACCCTATGAAATTCATGGGGTCACAATAAGTCAACAGGACAGTTGGAGGGTATGGGAATCTCTGCTCAGCGTTATTGTTCACCCACAAACAATCTTAAGCACACCTATTCCAAAGCAAGTTTCATTGATTTCAATGGAATGTAAGGTAAGTGTTGTTGCTGCATAAACAAATGCTTATGTCCATAAATAGCACTGGGCAACTCCTATTTCTCAGAGGTCTCTCATTGATGGGGTTGACATAAGCTGAAGCTGACTTAACAGCATATAACAACAAACTGGCACAAAGTGTTTTGAGTTGTTGACATGTGTTTGGTAAATGCTGAGGATGATGATCATGATTAT
This sequence comes from Ctenosaura bakeri, assembly GCA_948474755.1. Classification (NCBI taxonomy): domain Eukaryota; kingdom Metazoa; phylum Chordata; class Lepidosauria; order Squamata; family Iguanidae; genus Ctenosaura; species Ctenosaura bakeri. The sequence goes on along the minus strand of CAOLHI010004481.1, from coordinate 75,839 downwards.
GACCATGAACATGATGGAGAAGGAAAAGATGCGAACATTTCCACCTAAGTAACTTGGGCCTCCTGTTGTCAACTTATCCAAGGCAGGATCTTCCAAGAGCTGTCAGTGTGGATATGAAAAAAAAGAGAGCTCATAGGCCATCATTGTTCTTTTCCATCAACATGTTCCAGAGATGAGTGGGTGGAAGCTGGAAGCTTCACTCAACTTTTCTTTTGTATTTGTACATGTCAAGCGCAAGCCCTGGCAACTGCACCTTCCTGGAAGGCCTGACTCCTCCAGCGAAGGATTTTGTTCCTACAGGCTTCTAATTAGTGATAATGGTCCATCTGTCACTGATTGAAAAGCAAGATGTTGTCTGATTGCTCTTTTAAAACCCATTTTCAGTAACATCATAGTCTCAATCTGTGTCTGGAAAGATATCAAACGAAAATCAGGCTTCATATAAGTAACTAGGAAAATATTAATCAACCGAAGGAAACATTCGCTGAATGAGATATATTCACTGTTATGCTTATGGCCATTTCCACATGGGGGTAAAACTCCGCCTCCAGACGATGGGAGACGGACGTCGTTCACACCGCCGGGCGATCTAGTGCGGTTGGAAAAGGTGAGGCTCCACACCTCCAACCGCTCTAGTGCCGCTCGAGTGCCGCCGCAAGGGTGGCGCTGCGAGTTTTTTAAAAACCACCTTCCCAGGTGGTTTTTATGAAACTCGCCCGTACTAATCCGCTGCTGCTCCCGGTGTGAACCTGCAGAGACGCATTAGTGCGTCTCTGCAGATCTGCCTGGGGGCGGGCTTCCGGCTGGCGCGCTGCCCTGATTGGCGGAGCGCCGCCGGAAGCCGCCAGCCGCCATTTTGGGCGCCGCCGAACGTCGCCGAAATTCGGCGGTGTGTGGAGCGACGGAGCCGCGCTCCCCACAGGGACGGAGCAGGGGCGGAGAAAACCGCACGCAGGTAATCTCCGCCCCTGTGTGCGCCGCCCCGTTTGGGCTCCCCGAGTGTGAAAAGGGCCTATGTTAATTCTTGGTCATGTTGTTTCTAGGCCTGTTGTTGTCTTCTGTTTCAGAATTTGTAATGAACCTTTCTTGGTAATATCCACCAAAGGCTGCAAACAATACAGAAGTAAAAAAAAGAAAAAAGAAAAGAAAAATGCAATAACAATGCATAAAATTAACAGTGCAAAAATATGAACAGCCAATTAAAGTATAGTTCGGTCAATACAGTAAATATTTACAGAATTACAGCAATAGGACTTCCAATAAACAGCAGCAAAATCCAAAACTTTAAAAGCTATTCAAGGTTAGTGTGCACAGCCTTTTAAAATGCTTCAGCTGAGGACAGAACTTGGAAACTTTACTTTATAGGACTATGATTCCCTGAATTCCTCAGCTGATAAAAAGTGACTCATTGAATTCTCTGGCTGGCAAAAATCTCTGCTGAGAAGGCCCTCTCCTTGGTGCTCATCAATCAGACTCCTTTAGAGGTGTGCCAATGAATATGGCCCATTCATCTTAAAGCATGGCTAGGTACATATGGGTTAGGTTCATATGGGCATTAGGTTCATATGGGCGTTAAGTTCATATGGGCAGAAGTAGGCAGTCCCTCAGATAACCTGGTGACAAACTCTTTGAGCCTTTAAATGTAAAAATCGGACATTTTTAAACAATTACAGAAATTTATTGATTTATTTATATCCTGCCTTTCTCTCAGGGCAGCATTCAAGGCAGGTTAAAACCATTTAAAAACACAGGTCAAGTAAAAAAAACTATCAATACAAAAGTTAAAACCCACTCAAACCAGACATCTAATTAAAAAACACAAGTTAAAAACAATTTGATAAACACATTTAAAATGTAATAAAAGAAAAACACAACATGCCTGCCACTAGAAGCTCCATCTGCCACAATACATTAAAAACCAAATGCCTCCCTAAATAAATGGGCTGCTGTATTTCCAACTCATCTTCAAGAGTAGCCCATGCGGAATACATGACAGTAGTCTAATCTGAATGCAACTACCAGAGATATCACTAAAACTAGTGATATCTCTTCATAGGATCTCCAGCCCAAGGAGGCAAAAGGCATCCTGTCCTGGCCACCACTTGCCATCTGCGCTTCTATAGATGGTGTCAGGTCAGGTCAAATCCACAAACTACAAACTTGGCCCTCTGGAGAGTGTACTGCCTCATCCAAAACTGGTTGCATTCCTCTGGCCATATCAACCAGTTTTCCTACTCACAGTGTTGCCATCTTTAATTTTTCCTTGCTTAGTAAGTCTAAGACGAAAGTGTGGACCGAGGTAGTAGAGGTTTATTCGGAAGGCCCCCTAAAGTGGAGGACAATGGTGCTGTGCTGCTGTGTGGAAATTAAGATCAGGATTGTCCCCTCCAGGTGAAAGGTTTCAGATGCCCCAAGCACATGCTATTTCTTTTTCTATCTTTTCATCTTAGTCCCCTTTTAAATCTACCAGAAAATGAGAAGATAGAGAGAGGCCCTTTCTGCAGCAGCCTCCCATCCCATTACGGGGATGGGAGGACGGGACCATGATGGCACTTCTGTATGATGTCATCCCACTCCTGCTCCTCTCCTGTCCCCAAGTGTGTCATCGCATGTCATTGACAGGGAAAATCCATCAATGATTTAACCAGTGATCACACCACTATCCCACCCTTACCTGTCCTGCAAAAGGGCAGGAAGCCCAATGGTGGTACTTCCTGCCCCAGTGCAGCCTGGGAAACCACCCAGCTGTGCTGCAGAAGGAAGCAGTGTGTCTATCGCCTCCCTTCTGCAGGGAAGTGGTCCCATGTGGAGGGGATCACTGCTGTCATGTTCCCTTCCCAGAAGAACTGCTGCTGGGATCACCACTGGACGCTGCTGCAAGAAGGTAAGGTATGGAAAGGGCCATATGTCTCCCAATGGTGTGGGACTTTTTTATATAAAATACAGAGCATGTTAGCACGTCTCCATCAGGAAGCCATTCCAAAACGGGGTGTTACCACAGAGAAGGAGCTTGCCTTTTGGTGGGAAAAAAAAGCATCTCTCTGGTGTCTTTGGTATATTTGGGGCAATTATTTCTCACATAATAGCTTGCAAAGTTGCTTTTTTGGACTATAGTTCCCATCATCCTTTAACCAGCATGGGTTCTGGCAATGCTGCTACTGAGGGATTTTAGGAGCTTCAGTCCACAACATTAATTTTTCCAAGCTCTACCTGGCACTGATTTCTCAAGATACACAAAAATAATCTATTCCCATCTGAATGACAGCGTGAAAGAAAGGATTAGGAGTGGGATAAGAGTCGAGTTCTCAGAATTATGTATATATAATAATTCATGTTCCATATAGTTCATGACCAGGTCATGTCAGGCTGCAAGGCAACACAACATATACCTTATTTGTGCCCACGCACAATTTAATTGCAAATGCATTTTGCAAGAAGGATTTCAGGTATGAATAACTACTTGACTTTTGTTCCACCCACTTACGTAGTTATTCTATCATACAGACAAGGGCACAGTGAGATTCAGTCATGTCTAAATCACCTTCCTATATAATCCATAGCAGAGTGTGGTCTCTATAAATAAGAGACTCATTATCTTGATTCTGCAGTAGAATCCACTTAAATGTAAGCACGGTTTGTTTGCTGGCCAGAATGAACTATACATCCTGAGTATGAAATCAATGTAATCAAATGGAGGTTACTGTGGATGCTGGCATGTTCCATACATATGATAATGATTCTTAAACTGTTTGCTAGCCTGCATGACATGGTAAACATTTTCAGTCAAAATTTTCAGTTAAAAACAAAAGCAAGACATAGTGTATTCAGTCATATTAAGTGTATTCAGTCATATTCAGTCAGTGTATTTAATCAACTTAGCACTTCCCTTATGCATCTTTTTTCTAACCCAGTTCCCAGATGACTTGTTACCGAGTTGTACACCCCCGCACTTTGATATAGTTTAATTGGTGAAATATGATTTAACTGGCAAAACATATTAACTGGCTTTGGTACAAAACTGGCCCTCCTATGGTTGCATGGTAAGGCTACACGAGAAAAAGACTGGCCGAACATGTATGCTGTGAATTAGGTCAAAAATCCCACTAGGTGCAGCCAGCTCATAATCAGGAAATTACCAGGTAACTCCAGAGATAATAGGCTTGCAGCTAGCCTTAATCTCTCTGCCTTTTGGGACAATATCGACTAGGAGATTACCACCAAACCACTGATTGTCTTATTTATCTCCTTTTCCTCTGACCAAGCAACCTTTCTTTTACCCTAAAATCTGTCCAGCAAGCACTGAGCTATCAGACAATCATTAACCCTTTATCACCTAACGCTAAGACCATCAGCGCATTCCGGACCTCATTGTCTGCTCTATGAACTCTATTGTTTACTCAGTCAGAGAGCCATTCACACCACGACCTCCAGGCAGAAACTGGATATAAAACCCCCAAGTTTTGGTCAGACAACTCACAGTACACTGATTGCTGGTTGTCACTCTGCTACTCTGATTCCCAATTGTGTGCTGTCCTTAGATGCAAGTCTAAGCCACATCACTGGTTCTTCACTGCTCTTCTAGACTGGCAAATATCATCCACTATGCCTTGAAATCTTGCTATCTAGAACCTTTCCTCCTTTTTGCTTCAATTAGCCTTGTATGATTGCCTGACTGTTTGGATCTTGTGTGTGTGATTAATTCCCCCAATAAGACACAATTTAACTTATTTTGGATCTCTGGCTGGTTCTTCCCTACATAAGACCCTGTAAACATTGGTGTAAAAGATCTTGTTAGGTTATCCCACTCTCACAGGCCTCCTAACTGGAGCTAATAATTCCCCACCTTTTCACAGAGGTACTGGCAATAGTCTAAACTAATGAGCTTAGGAAGGTTCTGTGAAGGAATTCTTACTTTAGAACAGAACATACTTGCTGCCTAGGAAGTATCTATTGCTCCATCACCCTTTGAGTTTGAACCACTCAGCCAAATGGATGTTAGGAGTGCTGGTGAGGGTCAGAGAGAAAGAGAAATCAGTTAGAGTCAAAGTCAGAGTTAGGATATGAGTAAGAAAGAGTGAGAGATGTGAGTTGGAGTTAGTAACAGTCAAGAGTTAGATGTATTAAATAAATAACCTTTGGTGTTATGTTTGATTTCTGTTTCATAAATCTAGTAGTAGTAGTAGTAGTAATAGTAGTACATGTTTGTGCCTCCAAGAATGCCACATAAGTGATATTGGAGAGCTTGCGTTCAGGCATACAGTATCTGTGGTGGCAGTATTAACCCAGGCTGGTGATGTCTATGGGGAGACTGGATGAATAAAGTCTCTGATGGAAACCAAAGGGCATCTAGAAGGTCCTCACACTTGATGACATAGCAGTGCAATAGAAAAAAGTCCACACATTGGTGGCCAAGATGGGGATTGGCGGAAGCTCTTACAGAGCACAAAAATACTAGGAATAAGAAAATCTTAGAACAACTTAAGTTAAAGAAAGCAGAATTAGCAGCTCTCAGTTTATCTCATTTTCAAGAATCCCATGTATTTCTGAGAAGAAAATATTTTGTTGTTGTGTGCCTTCATGTCATTTCTGACTTATGGTGACCCTAAAGCAAACCTAACATGGGGGTTTCTTGGCCAAATTGGTTCAGAGGGGGTGGGTCTTTGTCTCCCTCTGGGACTAGGAAAGTGTGAACTGTCAGTCAGCCAGTGGATTTCCATGGTTGAGCGGGGATTTGAACCTGTGTCTCCAGAGTCATAGTCATTAAATTCATTAAATGAAAAGTTAACTGTAAAGTTCTTAGAGGGGTAACTAGAAGAGAGAAGTTTGTCAACATTTTGTCGGCCATTCACTGTTTATGTGAACATTTATTTATGTATGACATTCCAAGGCCACCCAAGTTTCAGCATAAATATGAGAAAGATCTATTACAGGATCCCTGGTATTTATCCCTGGTATTTATATTATTTGGAAAATAAAGATATGAAGAACCTATTTTTACTTTGCTGGAAAACTAATTCTATCTTTGAGAGTTTTTTTTTTTTAATATAATCTGTTCTGTCTCATAGCAGTGCATTTGTGTTTATCTTGCTGTTTGTTTTTATCTTTTTGTGTATTTTGTGTGGGCACTGGAAATAAACCAATAAAACTTAATAAAATTATATAATATAAAATTAATATAGCCCCCCAAACCATGAACTTCAGATTGCATTTTGGCACTCAGCATCTAAGCTGAGCTGCAGCAAACAGTGATACTCCATAGCTACTGTGTAGAACCAACAGAAAGATTCTTAATGCTACATTGATTCATATATCATCTGTTTACAAACATTTTGCTAAGCAAAGTTGTTCTGATAGATGTGTACCGGACAGTTCAGAGATCTGGCTTACCAAGGTATAAGGTTGCTGTCCACTTTGGTATCTCAGTACTATCTGTCAAAGGGATAACGTCTCCTTTCCAAGCTCTGTTCCATGTGCATCATTTAAAATATGGCCCTTTTCACATGGGGTTAAAAAAATGGTGTAGATCGACCTCCACGGAGGTCGTCTATACCGTTACGCGAATTGGGGTGGATTACTTGCGAGTAAATCCACATGCCAATCTGCTGTCAGGCGCCCGCAAGTGGCACCGCTGCGTGCTTTTGAAAAACCACATTTTATGTGGTTTTTCAAAGGCACGGGGCGTCCAGCCCTGTCCAGCCCCGTCGCAGCGCCTGTATGGATTTACGGACGCGTGAAAGGGCGTCCCTGCAAATCGGGCAGGGGGCAGGATTTCCGGATGGCGAGCTTCTCCGATTGGTGGAGAGGCTCCACCAGTCAAAACCCGCCATTTTGGGCGCTGCTGGGCGCCGAGGACGCCGTGGGACACTGCTGCGTGTAGAGCAGCGAAATGCACTGCTCCGCGCGGCGACGGAATAAGGTAAGCCCCATTTTGGCGTGGCTTGCCCCGTTCCGCTGCCCGTGTGTGTAAAGGGCCAATGTCTGCATGCTGGGTTTTTAAAAACACATTGAAGATTGCTGCCTGTCTTAGAAAGACTATATGCAGGAAACCTCAGTGTGTAAAGTGGAATTGATTCCTGCCCAAATTCTCTCTCACACCCTAGTTTTCCTTCACCAACTTGCCTCTGGACTTCTCCCCCTTCTGGATCATGCCTGTTATTTAATTTGCCTCCTCCGTTCTCCACTCCACAGCCTCTTCCTTTTCAAGGCCCTTACTTTCTTTACACCTTTCTTCCTTAGTCCCTTTTGATTATGGCTCTTCAAGTATTTTGGATTTCAGTTCCCAGAAGCTCTACCCTCTTTGGGAAGAATTCCAAAAACATTATCTGCAGTCAAAAAGAAAGAGAAGGCTCAATGGATGACAGACAAAACTCTTTAAGAAATTAAGGACAGATGGGAAGCAAAAGTAAAAGATGTCAAAAATAGAATCAGAACCCCGAATGCAACTGTTCAACAACTTCTGTGTAGTGAAAAGGAGAAATACTACAATAGCCAATGCAGAGAACTAGAAAATGACAACAAAAAAGGAAGAACAAGAGACATCTTCCACAAGATCTGAGAGCTCAATGGGAAATTTAAACCAAGAATTGGGATGCTCTTTGACCAGCAGGGAAACACATTATATGATCATTTGAAAAAAGGGAAAAAAGATTATGGAAACAATACACTGAAAAACTATGTAAAAGGAATGAAAGGATGGCAGATCCATTCAAGGAAGAACTATATGAAGATGAACATACAATTTTAGAAAGTGTAATGGAGGGTACATTCAGGACACTTGGGAGAAATGAATAATCAGGAACAGATGGCATACCAATAAAGCAGCTTTAAGCTACAGAGACAGAATCTAGTTCTAACTATAATCTGTCAACAAATATGGAAAACAAAATAATGGACCACAGATTAGAAACATTCACTATTCATTCCATTTCCCAAGAAAGGGACATCAGGGATTGTGGTAACCATGAGACAATTGCATTAATTTCCCATGCAAGAAAAGTGATGCTCAAAATTCTACAGCAAAGACTTTTACTATATATGGCATGAGTAACATGTCCAAGCTGGATTCAGGAAAAGAAGAGGTACTCAGGATTATATTGCGAACATACACTGGATAATGGAGCACACCCAAGCATTTCAGAAAAAAATCCTCCTGTACTTTATAGATTATAGCAAAGCCTTTAACTCTGTAGGTCATGAGAAACTGTGGATTCCTCTTAAAGAAATGGGTGTGCCACAATATCTGATTGTCCTGATACATAACACACATATACACGACAAGAGGCTACTGTTAGGACAGAATACAGAGAAATGAAATGATAGACTAGAGCAGAGTAGTCTTGAATAGATCATTAAATCAGAAGTCAAAACTGGCAAATCCCATTGATTCAATTAGTCTATTCTAGTAGGAACAACAATAGGATTCAGGCCAGAAATGACTCACAGTATATTGTTGCCAAGAAAAGCCACTTCCCCTATACTGCTGCTGATCTCACAGGGCCCAGGGAATCCTTAGTAGCCTGGCAGATGGCAAAATCATAACACTCTGTTAATTAAAAAAAAAAAAAGTAATAGCCCCAGGCCTGGTTCCACTACACTACAGTTTGCAAGTGATAATACCATGTTGATGATCACCTATTTCTACAGAGCAAGATCCCTTGTAACTCTTGTCTATTTGTTTTTTGTGAACAAGGGAGCCACTGCCAACATTGCACCCAGGCCCAGTCACATTACACAATTATAGTACTGTTAATCCACTTTAACTGTCAAGGTTTCATCCTATGGAATCCTAGGATATGCAGTTTATGGAAACACCAGAGTCAGTCACGTAGGGACAGGGGGGCGTGGGGGCAGTTCGCCCTGGGTGGCAATGTTTTTGGAGTGTCCCGGCCCATAGCCACACCTCTGTGCACCCTGGACATATCTCCACACATCCTGGCCACACCTCTATGCACAGTGGCCACACCCCTTGTGTCATAGCCCCACCCCCTCCCGCCCCTCCTCTATACACTCCAAGCTCCACCACTGACCGGAGTGATCCAGCTGAGAATTCTAAATGCCCCTCCTTAAACTACAAATCCTAATTTTTCCTTAAGACAGAATCATGGTAGTTAAAGCAGAATCACAAAGTTATAGTTCCATAGTGTGAATGGGCCCCAGTGTTTATCAATGTTGCAAATGTATACAGACAGTCACAAGGATTTTATCAGACAGCCATTCCCCAGTATACACACTTACACTTAGAATTAGATGGATGAAATGATGGTTCAAAGGTTGTCGAGTAAATTTGCATTGAAAGAGACAAGCCTAGATAAACAAAATACCCTGGGCTCCATAAGAAGAAACCAGACCTCAGCAAGTGGTATTTTTAAAAAATGTTTGCATATATTTCTTAAGTCATTTTCCTGCATTTATTGCCGTGGCAGGATGGGAAATATCATGGTTGGAAATCAGATGGTAATCAATTAAACAAATATGAATTAAATGGAATACACCTTGAAAAAATAAAGGTGGAATGAAGCCAAATGTAGTATATTAACTAGATCAGTGCTTCTTAAGCTATCTGATGTAGGAGACCAGCAGCTATTATTTCCCAGTGAACCAGGGACGGGTACCATATTTGTGCCCCTGGGTTACAATTGTTTCTTTTCTGGAAGCTCACCAGGACCTGGCAACAGATGGCAAAGGAGCTAGCATCAACCTGTAGTTTAACATTTTGAGTAACTCTGAACTAGATGGCTATGAGGAACTTAGGTTTAAATCCTTGCTGGTCAATGAAACAAAGCTTGGAAAAGTATAAGGTATAAGTGTAAAGGTACCACTCTATTCTGCATCGGTTAGACCTCATTTGGAATACCGTGTCCAGTTCTGGGCACCTCAATTCAAGAAGGATATCAACAAGCTGGAGCATGTCCAGAGGCAGGTGACCAAGATGGTGAAGGGTCTGGAAGCCATGCCCTATGAAGAATGCTCTAGGGAGCTGGGTTTGTTTAGTCTGCAGAAGAGAAGGTTAAGAGGAAACATGATAGCTATGTTTAAATATTTGAAGGGATGTCATGTTGAGGAGGGAGTGGGCTTGTTTTCTGCTGCTCCAGGGACTAGGACAAGGAGCAATGGATTCAAGCTGCAGGAAAGGAGATGCCACCTGAACCTCAGGAAGAACTTCCTGGTGGTCAGAGCAGTCTGGCAGTGGAATATGCTGTCTCGAAGTATGGTGGCGTCTCCTTCTTTGGAGGTTTTTAAGTAGAGGCTGGATGGCCATCTGTTAGGAATGCTTTTATGGGGGTTCCTGCATAGCAGGGGGTTGGACTGGATGGCCTCTGTGATCTCTTCCAACTCTATGATTCTATAGGTACAAATTTAAAATACATTGTTTATTGTTTCTTTCAGAATTTTTCATAATTAACTACTTAACACATTCCACATTGGTTTTCTCCATTGCTCATTCAATTATTTGTTCATATGTTGTTGTTGTTTAATTCCTTTTTTAAAAAATCCATTTTTTAAAAGGTAAGAAAATGGCCTGAAATTTGGGGGAAAGATTCTGTCAAAATGTCTTCTGACATTCTGCTCCTCAAAAAGTAACAAGGAAAAAAAATAACAAGTAAATGTTTCTCTTTACAGGAGAAAAAATAGCAATATTATTAGTCATTACATTATTTTGCAGAGAAAATATCATCACACTCCTGTGACTCCTTCCCTCATAAAGTATTACAGATAATGTTGTTATTTGTAATTTGTTACTTCCAAATTGTGCAGTGGAATACATTTTATCACAGCTGACCAAATAACAAGGTATCTGTCTCACCCACTTTGCAAGCTTGCAGTGAAACTAAAATGCTGCCCTGAATTCACTATGGGAAGTGGAAGGTGTACATTTTCATAACTGAGGTTGCAAGGTTTCCTTTTAATCAGCGATTCTGTGCTATAGAAAGCATAGGCCTCAAATGAGACTTACTTCAATTGGTTAAAATTGGGCTTACTCCCTAGTACAGTGGTAGGCAGCTCTTCTTGAATTTTTGGACACTACAACCTATCACTTTGCACAATTGATTATGCCGGCTATGGTTGATGGGAATTATAGTTCAATAAACTATGAAGGGCTGCACAATTCCCTAACTCTGCTATAGTAAATAGATTTAGGATTACAGTCTGATTTGGAAGGCTATAATTCAGTTGTTGGTTTTCATACTATAGCTTATTTAATTGTGTTTTACTTGCTCTGTAATGTTGTAATTGTTTCGTTTTCAGGGGCATTTTGTTTTAATTTATCTTGCAAGCAATCTAGGAAGGCTTCCTGCTCGCTTCGGCAGCACATATACTTCCCAGATCCAATATATTTTGCCAATTAAATCATACTTTGCCAATTAAACCATATTAAAGTGTGGAGGTGTACAGCCTGGTAATGTTAAGGTGAGGCCTGAAAATAACTCTTACATATTTAAATTGTTGAACTACATTGTTGTTTTTCATAGAAAATACACATTTACACTTGTAATGAGAAAAATGTGTATTTTTGTTTCCAGAAGGTGAAAAGTGGAGAAGGGCTCCCATCAGACCCACAGTCAAGAGGTTAAACTCTGTTGCAGGTGCTGACTTCTGGAGCCTCCAACTGAAGAGGATTGACGCAAGACTTGCAAAGTGGGCAGTCAAGCATAGCAAAGGGCTCGGCTTCAGATTAGGGAAATAGTTTGTCCCTATCCCAAAGAGGTCAAGCTCTCTTTAGCAGAGGTATTTGCATGTCTCTTTCTGATTTGCTATGGAAAGGAGGTTGCTAGCAACTATCATGAAGAATCTGTGTACCCCTCTTCACAATATGCTTTGGAAGTTACTTTGTAAAAGTAATTCATTGCCATTACAGTGTTTGGACAGTATCCCATTGGTACTATTTGTTGTAATACTGGGAAAGAAACTTGCTGTATTCCTTGTGGTACTGCTCATTCTTTTTCCATTACTTTGTGTTACTTATTAAAGGGGAAAAAATCCTAAGGACTGATAAGAGAATGTCATAAAACAAAACATCCCTACCCAAAGGCTCTAAAAATACCCTTTGAAATTAATTAGAAAACACTACTCATTATTCCAGTAAAGTAGCTTCATCCTTATTCGTTGTCTTACTTTTGAAACAAAACCATGTTCTACTCCACAATAACTTTGTTGTTGTGTGCCTTCAAATCCTTTTCAGCTTCTGAAGGCAAACCTATCACGGGGGGTTTCTGGGGTTGAGTTGTAGGTAATCTCATTAATCATAACTCATTACCTCTGAGCTTTGCACACAAATGCATTGGACTATAAATCCCATCATGGTCAACCAGCGTGGCCAGCTGGAACACATTAACTGGGAGAAGCTGGTGTAAAGGATGGACTTTCCAGCCAGTACAGAAGAACCATTAGTAGCCTACATGTGTTCAGTGAATTTGTGAGGAAGAAGAATGGCCTTCAGTAGTCCCTGTCCCCAAAATCGATGCACTCACTGGCCGCATGAGGGGGCTTGTTAGACTAACACTGTAAGTAAAGAAGGAGCCCCTTTTATTCTGCACAGTTATAGCACCGTGGTTCCATTTTAACTGCTATGGCCTCATCTTAACATTACCAGGCTGTACACCTCCACACTTTAATATGGTTTAATTGGCGATGTATGATTTAATTGGCAAAATATATTAATTGGCATAAATACAAAACATGCCCTGCTATGTCTGTATGGCCAGGCTGGATAAGAGGAAGAGACTGGCCAAACACATGAGTCTAACGTGGATCTAAACCACATCACTGTTTCATTGTTGCTGTGCGGGATTGGTAAATATCATCCACTACACCCTGGTTTCTCGCTATCAAAAACTTTCCTCCCTTTTCCTTCAGTTAGCCTTGTGTAATTGTGTGACTGCTTGGATCTTGTGTGCATGATTGATAATTCTCCCAATAAAACACAATTAAGCTTACCTTTGGATCTCTGGCTGGTTCTTTCCTGCAGAAGTACTGGTAAACATAAGTGCAAAAGATCTCATTAGGCATTTTGAGCTAACAATTCCCCACTTTTGCACAGAGATACTGTCTTTATGGGTGGATCCCTAAGTCACCCACACTTTGGGGTAACATTAACAAATCCTGGGGTTTGCAGTTTGGGGAATCCTGAGGTTTGCAGTTTGAAGAGATGCATTTATAATTCTCAGCCAGAGAACTCTAGTGCCTCACTAAACTACAAGTCTCAGTGCCTTTTAGTCCTTCCTTCCTTCCTTCCTTCCTTCCTTCCTTCTCTCCCTCTCTCTTTCTCTTTCTCTCTTTCTTCTTTCCCCTTTTCACCTTTTACATTTCACCCCCCTCTTTTTCTCTCTAACTTCTTTTGAGGGAGGGTAGAGGAGGAAGGCTTTGTGAGGGAGAGAGAGAGGCTGACACTTCTGTTATGTTTCTACTGATATCCTCCCCTCCTTTGGAATTTCAGCCAGAAACTCAGTTCCAGTGAGTGATGACTGCCCAGACAGACACACGGATATGAAACTGGCCGTGGCATCATCTTGAATCCAGCTGGTCAGAGGACAGGATTCCTCACTGTTCTTGAGGACAGCCTGCAGAGTTAGAGAGTACAGAGCCATCTGCATGGCACACACAACTGTGTACTTCAGCACTTCCCATTTCTTCAGATAGCCTGCAGCATCTGCCACCTGAGGTGTCTTGTTTCACACTATCTAACAGAAAGACTGGCCATGACCTGTCAGTACCCAGATAAACCAAGTCTAGCACCACCTAGTGACCAAATAAGATCAGGACACATTCCACAGGGCATCTTCTGAAGCCCCCTTGAAATTCATTTGTTAACACAGTTCTTGTGCAGATCATCCCAGTTGGCTGCACTCACGGCCAGATGTAAGCCCTGAAGCTAACAAGAGTCACTGATTGATCAGTAACTAGAAATTCTGGCACAAAAATGTATCCAGCTTTGCATGTTTTCAGTATTAGTTGAGTCCAAGCTCAGTGCATGCTGGCACTCCCCCTGCTCCCTAAAATCCCCATTTCTCCTTCTTTCATCAGTCTAACTACTGTTCAGCACTTTTGCTAAGTCAATAGGCTTGATGCAGATGAGGCCTAGCAAAAAGTGTTTGTCTTATTAGTGCTTTTCAAAGAGCTTAATCTCCACCACCCAATTCAGTTGACAACAGAAATGAGAACATGTTTATAATATCTTGTACATGAACTATATATAATATCTTTGCCATGAACTATATATAATATCTTTGCCATGTGCAGATGTGGAAAACCCTTTCCAGAAGAGCCAGAGAGAAGAAATTGGTCCTCTAGATATATTTTCCCTCTCTGCTATTATTATTATTATTATTATTATTATTATTATTATTATTATTATTATTATTATCATCATCATCATCATCATCATCATCATCATCATTCCCTCTAACAGTAAACCCAGGAGTTTGAATGGCTTATCGGCTTGAAAGAGAAACAAGGCCACCAAAAGAAAAGACAGTGGCTTCTATTTATCTGTGGGGCTTTCTAAGTATGCAGAAGTATTTTGTGTTTGTAAATTAAAGAAGACTTATTTTTTAAATAGGCCTCTGATCTTCCAAACTTTTCGCACGGTATTTGCCATGCGAAAGGGCGCCTGGAGTATCGCACGACTGTGAGGAGTGGTCCACATGATGCACTCACAACCATGCGACACTCCAGGGCCTGGCAGGTACTGATCACGCACCATTTCATTTTTGGTTGTGAGCTGAAAATGGTGTGTGACTGCGTATCGCTCCGGGGCTCCACGTGCACTTGCCGTGTGTGCAGAGCTCTGGAGCTGCGGTACTCGCGCTTCTTCCTCCAGCACAGCCTGGGAAAATCCCAGGCTGCACTGTGGAAAAAGAGGAGGGGTTGTCACACAAGCAGACAGCAGCTGCAGAGCTGAAGGAACTGGGACACAAGAGCCTCTCGCTAGAGGCTGCTTGCGTGATCCCTGCACCCCAGCTCCTCAAAAAGGTGAGTTGTGGAAAGGGCCTTACAGAAGTAGGTGGAAGTTAACTAGCACTACACAGCATGGAAAAAGAAGGTTTGAAGTGAAGAAAGGTGGTGTCCCATACCTGAACTCTCTGCTTCCATCAGCCTGAAAGCTTGTACCACCTTGTGTGGATTGAAGAGTAGCAAGCCTTGTATGACTGTAGTGAAATACTGTTAGCAATATCATCATTGTTGTGTGATTTCAAGTTTTTTCTGACTTATGGTGTCCTTAATGCAAGCCAGTCACAGGTGTTCTTTGCATTGTCTGTTCAGAAGAGGTTTGCCGTTGCCTTCCTCTGACATTGTATGTGGCTTGCCCAAGCTCATCCAGTGGCTTTCCATGGCAAAGCAATGATTTGAATCCAGTGGTGGAGCTTGGGCGGGCATGAGGGGGAGGGACTACAGCACAAGGGGCATGACCAGTGTGCATGGAGGTGTGGCCAGGGCATGTGGGGGGGTGGCCAGGGCACACGAGGGTGTGGCTAGGGGCTGGGATGCCCCAAATACATTGCCACCCAGGGTGAACCACCTCCCCGTTCCCCTGTCCCTATGCAACTGTTTGAATCTTGATCCCCAGAGTCCAACTCTCAAACCACTATTGTCTCTTTATACCCTTCAACATTTCACAGATGAAAACCAGGACACATGGGGCCAAGCAACATCAAGCAAAGTGTGATCAAGACGGCCAAAATTATTAATTATTAATTATTAATGGTGAAGAATATACAAGCTAGGGGAAGCTACAGCAGCTGGCTTTTGCCTGAGACTTTGAGATAAGCAAGGCTCCACCCTCTCTTCTTCTTTCCCCACTGCTAAGTTAACTGAGTGCAATCTATTTTTCACATTTTGAACCTAGCCTGAAGCAACCAAAGAAAGCTGAGGACAGTGGGGGAAAGAGGGAGGCCAAGAGAGAAACCAGGGCATTTCAAAAGTGGGACAGCAGAGGATTAACCAGGATTGCTTCTGCCAGAACAAGACTGCTGGAGAATATTATCTTCATTATGATGACTGGTAGGGTAAAGTGGAAAGAAAGACTGTACACTGCAAAAACCTGGAAGACATGTTAGACACCTTCCTTAACTGAAAGATAGGCATGTTGCCTTGGAAATGGTGCTGGATTACAATTCCTATAACATAGACACGCACCAGACAAGATAAGCAATAGCAAAGCTATTTGTGGATGGTGAAAATTCTAGTCCAACTCATCCATAAGCTATCAGATTGGAGAAGGTGAGCGTAAGGCATCTGTGTGCCTTGCCGATAGAAATATACTGGGCCATTGTCTGAGGCCTCAGCTGGAGTCAGACCACCCAACAGGCATAGAGGGCAAGTTTTGCTCACTACATAATGATGTTCTCAGCTGCAGGACTTGAGGAGGCGTAGAAGTGTTTTTTTAACCAAACTATGAGAAAATGTACAAAGGTATCCTCAAGGAGAGGCTGAGTTGCATAGTGGTTTGAGCATTGGGCTATAACCCTGCAGCCCAGGGTTTGATTCCCTGCTTGACCATGGAAACCTGCTGGACAGTCTTGGGCCACATCACACACTCTCAGCCCCAGAAAACCCCCATGATAGGTTCACCTTAGGGTCAACATAAGTCAGAAATGACTTGACAGCACAAAACAACACAACCCACAAGGACATTGTTGTGATTGGAACTCAACTTTCCTTTTCTTGGTAATCTAAGATTTGGTGACAGCAAGTATTGTTCCTTCCCTGACAGTCATGCCACAACTTCAATCTATAACAGAAGTGAGGGGAAAGCAAGCTGCATGCAGTCCGCTGGATGCCATTCCGCAACCCCCAAAGACCCAGGAGACACCTGAAGCCCAGAAGTCCTCATTAAAAAAAACTTCCCAAACTACCGCCAAACACAGCAGTTGGAGTCCCCTTACCTTCGACTATGTTGCAGACATTTTCCAGCTGGATCCCAGAACAAGAAATGATGTGATCTCATGTCTAGTTGCACTGGGAGTGATGCTGTGGCTTTCTGTGGGTTCATGAGGGGAATGGGGCAGTGGCATTCCCTTCACACAGATGCCAATCCTTATTTTATAGCAAGTATGAGCAAGAGGTGGATTGAACATGATCCACTGGTTTAACATCAAATGTATGCTGATTGCTGGGATACTTGGAAGGAATGCTCAACTACATGGATCCAACGTTGGCCCAGCAAGGTGCTATTTATGTTCATACGTGTGTGTGTGAATGACTATGAACAGCGCATATTAGTTATGCACAGATATTACTCAGATTGAGCAGGCTGCACCTTGTTTAGAAGCACTGCTGCTCTGGAGGCTTTCAAGAGCAACATTTCTCTCTTTCTTCTCTCTCTCTGACTTTTTCAGCATGGTGTGGTAGGAGCACAGAGGACTTCAAAAATAGCCTAGGATGGATGTATGGGGCTCATGGGTTGCAAGAAACCTGCCTCCTCTTCAAATGCAAAGAGAAACACATTGGTGGACCACAGAATTTCTCATTTCTTCAACAGCAGATAATTTGAGATGGAAGGCAGTAAATGGGAACCATGGAGAATCCAACCTATACTTTATTTATTCATCCCAGCCCTTCACTTGCACCACCTCAGCCTAGGCCCCATTTCTTTCACAAGGCAGAGTGTGGTAGAACTGGCCTTTTCATATATATTGATTTTAACACTGTATTAAATGATGTCACATATCTTAAAAACTATGCCACATCATCATGATTGTGACACTGGTCGGTGACAAAGTGACTGCTTCTAGCCACACAGGAAATGGGAACTGGTAAGACTTGCATAGGTGCATAAATATGTAGAATAATTTGGATCACTCTGCTCTATTTGTAGTGTAGTTGAAAATCTGCCTCAAATTGCATTCTACCCAAGTGGGTCAAGTGGGGCCTTGCTAAAATCAAGGAACTGTATCCAGTGGAAATACTCAGTAAGTTGCAATTAAAGTTGGATAGTCAGTACTGGATCCAGATTGGGCTACTCTCATTACATGAGCTCACCTTCTCCTATCTGCTCTTGCCTCAGTCTATTTGCTTGCATTCTCCAATGGGGCCCAAACTACATCCCCAGCCAAGGAGAGGATAAGGAGAACAAAATCAGCTGCTCATTCTCCATGCTCACTTGCTCAGTGAAGGAAGGCAAACAAGTTACAACACCATGAAGGAGACACAGGGCCAGACAACTCTACAGTTGGAAGTAGGTTTGAGGGTGGGAGCTGGATCTCAGCAAGTGCCCAACAGTGTCCCCTTCTGAGCCACAACTTTTTTGAATTATAACTCCCAGAATCCTCTAACCACTATGGCCAATAGCCCTGCTGGTTGGTGGATTCTGGGAGATGGAGTCTAAAAGGGAACATCAGTTCCTGACATCACAGTTATGACTAATGCTGAAATTTGTGTTTGTATTTCCCCTATTTTCCATTCCAGCAGGGGAAAAAGTTGTTGTTGTTGTTGTTCTTTGTACCTTCAAGTCATTTCCAACTTATGGCAACCCTAAGACAAAACTATGATAGGGTTTTCTTGCCCAGTTTTGTTCAGAGGGGTTTGCCCTTGCCTTCCTCTGAAGCTGAGAGATTATGACTTGCCCAAAGTCACCCAATGGCTTTCCATGGCTGAGTGGGAGATTCAAACCCTGGTCTCCACAGTTGCAGTCTAACACTCAAACCAGCACACAATGCTGGGTCTCAAAAAGCTTTACTGTTCTTTTATTGTTCCTATGCCTCTATTGTTCACCTCACCCAAGAAATGAGGCAAGAATGTGTTAATCACAAAAAAGGTTCTAGAAGAGATCATTAGACTGTCACTGAGCACTTAGAAAAGAATGCTGTTAACTGCATATTAAGAGCCTGCATGGGCTTCTTAAAAACAAGTCATGCTAGACTGATCTTCCCTCTCTTCCTCCTCTTCTCCCTCTCTCTTTTTGATAGATTTACAGACCTGGTACATCAAGGGAATGCTGTGGATATACTGAATCTTGATTTCAGTAAGTCCCTCATGATATTCTTGCAGATAAGCTGGTAAAATATGGACTAGAAAAGACTACTATTAGGTGCTACTGTTAGGTTGCATCAACAGAAGCACAGTGTCCAAATCAAAAGAAGTAAAAGTATCTCTCTATTCTGCTTTGGACAAACCTCACCTGGAGTACTGTGTCCAGTTCTGCACATCAAAGGCTAAGAAGGATGTTAACAAGCTGGAATGTTTACGGAGGATGGCAATCAAGAGGGTAAAAAGTCTGGACACAGCGGCCATTTCCGCACTAGCCTGTTATAGCACGATGATTCCACTTTCAACATCCTCTGGAATCCTGGGGTTTGCCGTTTCGGGAGGGGCCAGCCAGCCCCTCCCGAAACTGCAAACCCCAGGATTCCAGAGGATGTTGAAAGTGGAATCATCACGCTATAACAGGCTAGTGCAGAAATGGCCACAAAGAACTATGATGAATAGTTGAGAGGGTTGGGTATATTTACCTTGGAAAAGAGAAGACTGAGTACTGACATTAATGCATCCCTAATTTCTGATTATCCCCCCCCACACACACACACACACACACACACACACAATGGTATGGGATGCCTTTTAGACCATTCCATCTCTTTTCAAATAAAACATAATTGGAGATGTGTGTATGTGTATAAATTTATTGCAAGGAGGATACTGTTTGAAAAATTAACCCTTATACCTCAGTCACTATCTTTGAAAAAGTTTTTAGTTGTATTACATGAGCTAAATGAACTGCAGCAAGATTAATCTACTCACTCTGTAACAAAGTGTGTGATTTTCTCTACCTGTTAAACTTCTGTTCATAAGATATGTGGGCCTTTGTTATGCTGGAGGCCATTTCTCAAGTTGGGCAAGCATTCAAGGGCCTAAAGGAAAGAGGCAAGGCTGAGCAGACTTTTTGGAATGAAAAAAAAATGTATAAAATAAACTAAGATAGACTACTTCCCCATTTATATTTTATTTTATTTTTAAATTTCAGTACTAATAAAATCCCGCCCTATTCATACATGGTTAAATGACTATTCGTGTAGTGATTTCATGATTAACAATAGCCTCCTCCTGACTATTAACAAGTAAGTTACCTCACTCATAACTGATTAATTATTTTCAAATTTAAACGTATATATAAATGAATTTTAAATTTGGTTAAATTCACATTAATAGGGTATTTTGCTATTCACAGTACCTACTACTGAATATGACATTGATTGTGATACTGACTATTGTATAATCAAACTGCAACATCAATTTTTTTTTTGACTGACTACTGCAAATTATGTGACTGTAAATCTTATCATAACTTTGGACATTTTTAGTGTTTCTCTTAATTCCCTAGTCCCACTGTCCCCCAGGGCCATTCTGGTGCACTTCTACTAATGGCGTCATTATTTTTTCTTCTTTTTTATTTACTTGCAGTAGAGCTGTTGCAGTTTGTATGACCTTAAAATTTACAATAAATATAAATTTAATACCAGAATACTGTTTAAAAAGAATATGTATGCTTCAAGAAAAAGTGGAAACCCAGCTTCTCTTTTAGATTGATTGGTGGGACACAGGAAATGAAAGCTCCAAAACTATGGTTCCTGTTAAAAATCACCAAAATATGGCCAGCTGACAATCCAAGTTTAGCAGTGCATATTTCCTTGCAAATCAGCCAAGAATCAAGCTGAAAGCAATTTGGGCCACAAGTACAATCATAAGCAAGTTCTAGTGCTATAACTGTTGTTGTTGTTGTTGTGCGCAAATCATTTCCACCTTGTATCATGAGGTTTTCTTAGCAAGGTTTGTTCAGAGGGAGGTCGCCTTTTGTCTTCCTCTGAGGCTGAGAGAGTGTGACTTGTCCAAGGTCACCCAGTGGGTTTCCATGATCAAGTGGAGAGATTTCTCAGTACACAAACCACTGCCCCATGTTGGTTCTCTACTGCTATAACTGGAGGATGTATTTGAATACTACTGTGGTCTTAAGTACACTTTCTTGGAAGCAGGCATTCATAAAATCAGAAGGCCAGTGTGCTTAAGATCACTGGACATACATCTGCTGCTTTCATATGGACTCACTTTTAATGGATTAAGATTGCTTTGCCTCAAGATAAAAAGCTTCATTCAACAGCAATTGTGTCAAGCAGGCTAATATAAACAAGCAAACTGGAGGATACTTCTACCCCTTGAGTCTAGAGCAGTCGTTCTTAACCTGGGACCTGCAGACACCTAGGGGTCCACACAGCCCTCACAGAGGGTCCATGTCAGGATGTCATTCATCCTAGAAAAGAGGGAAAATCCCAGATTTAAGAGACTAAAAAATGTCCCAGCTGGTTGTGGCCAGTTGAAGCAACATGTCCCAGATTCCTCAAAGGCAGTGGTGATAATGGTGATGGCAGTGGCAATGACATGCTGGCAGGCATCTCTTCCTTTGCTGGATGCTTCAGGTGCTGCTGGCCAGGTGCACCAGAGAGCCCAAAAGGCGAGAAGGCAAAAGAAGAGCTCAGAAGACAAGGGAAGACACCCAGCCCAGGCCTGGGGTGTTGAGTGTGGCAACACTGCTTGAGCCCAGAGCCAGGGAGAGCAGTGGAACTTCACTTCCAGGCAGCCACAAGAACAGAAAGGAGTTCTTTTACTCTTGTGGTTGCTTGGAAACAAAGTGGTGTGGGTCTCAGTTGTCCTTTGAAGAAAAGCATGAAACATCATTTCCCTCTGAAAGAGCACCTAGAGAGTAGAGAGGGTAGGTGCTTTCAAAAGAAGCACTTATCCTTTCTACCCTTTTGGTGGTCCTTCAGAAGGAAACAGCATTTCTTTCACTCTTTCCCCCAAAGCAGCACCAAGATCATTGTTTTCCAGATGTTGTTTTAGGGGAAAGGGCAAAAGAAATTATTCTTTAGGCCTGCCTTCCATTCATAACTTTCCTTTGGAAAATTCCAGTTTATTCTACCTTCCTGGCACATGAAGGATCTCAGCACACTACTCCACAGACCATTAACAACTCTCCTTTTCTTTGCATTTGCTACTGGAAGAATAACTTGCACTGTCTACAAGAAGAATAAGGGATAAGAGTGAGCACCTGATTAGCAACTTTAGATAAATCTTTGAATATTTAAACCTAAATTAAAATATCTAAATCTTGAATTAAGTCTTGCAGGCCCCTGACAACAAATTATATTTGCAACTGATCCTTGGTAAAGAATACGTTAAGACCCGCTTGACTACAGGCAAAAGCCTGTCAGGAACTGGGTCTGGCCCCTTCTGCTACTTTGGCCATTTTGGCACTAGACTATTATAGCACTATGATTCCACTTGCAACATCCTATAGAATCCTGGGGTTTGCAGTTTCGGGAGGGGCCAGACAGCCCCTCCGAAACTGCAAAACCTTGAATTCCATAGGATGTTGCAAGTGGAATCATAACGCTATAACAGTCCAGTGTGGAAATGGCCTTGCCTCCTCCTGATTTAAGTGCTAGCTCTATAGTGGATGAAACTTTAACAGTATGATAAATTATCAAGTAAACCTAAGGACAGGTAGATGTATGCACAGATAGATACATAGGTAGATAGACAAACAGATGGACAGATAAATACCTCCAGTGCAGTAGAATTACCTTTCTGTAAATCCAGAAAACCTGAAGAGTTTGTTATGATTGGGAGAGATGTGTATTAAATTTGTGTGAGCACAATAACCAAAACTGAATTAGTCATCTGAGGTTTTCTTCTGGTAGTGAAAACAAAAGAAAACTGCTGCAGTGCAATTTTGTCTGTATATTTCTGCTTCTGTCTGCCTTAAAGAGGTAAAAGTGTCAACACAGGGATGCCTGTTGCCACACACTGGTGCTGCTGAAGAATGGATGCCAGGAGTATATCTACATAGCACAGTGGTTGTGGTTTGAACTGTCAGTGCTCCATCCTATGGATTCTTGGGATTTGTGGCTTTGGTAAGCTTAGAATCTCTATTCAAGAGTTCTAGTGAAGGCACAGACTTACATGACCCTCCAAGTATTCCCAGCAACCCTAGCTCAAATAGCCAAGAGTGAGGAATGTTGTGAGTTGCAGTTGAACAACATCTGGAAAAGTGCATGATATTAATGTGGTTTAGAGCGGATACTAGGCCTCTCTGGGAGAGAATTACTCATTACCCAAACTACTCATACAGATCCCAATATCCCTTTGGGTAGAGCTATGGCAAGCAAAGTGGTATGAAACTGGGTATAACTCTGTAACATATATATACCCCAGGTCACATCAGCAGGAAGTCAAAATGGCCAGTGCCTCTCCTTCAGCAAGACACCATCAGAGGTCACAGTGATTTGTGTCTCTCCTTTAGCCAGACCACACCAGCAAGAGATCATATTGAAGAGAGCACACTCTACTTCCACCAGGCCTCCTCAGAAAGTGTTCACAACAGCCTATCTGGCCATTTCCGCACTAGCCTGTTATAGCGCGATGATTCCACTTCCAACATCCTCTGGAATCCTGGGGTTTGCAGTTTTGGGAGGGGCCACCCGGCCCCTCCCAAAACTGCAAACCCCAGGATTCCAGAGGATGTTGGAAGTGGAATCATCACGCTATAACAGGCTAGTGTGGAAATTACCTAGACAGCATCAGCATGAGGTCACAATGCCTGAGATCACAAGGGTTGAAGGAGAGAGATTGGCCATTGTGGCCTCATGATGAACTCTGCCTGCCAGAAAAAAGCTCTCTGTCTGAAGAAGAGATGGAAAGCCCACAGTTGCCTTCAGTTTCCAAAGGTACGCCACCCACCCACCGGTTGCCAACCTTCTGGGGCCTTTGCAGTGGTGGAATCACGGGTGTAGGTTACTCTCCAGTGAAGGCATGCCCCCCCTCTCTCTATTTGCCTACTTTTTTTTTCTTTGTTTGAAAGCTGAATATTTACACATAGGTTTTACATTTTTTAAATTGGAAATCTGTTTTCTTTAATGCAATCCTTGTGTGATCTTCTAGACTTATAATTCTGTTATTATAATTTATTTATTTACCTGATGGTCAATGCCAGGTGTTCTGAATACTGTTACAGAAAAGTGGGATATACATTTCTACAACAACCGCTTCACCTGTTCTCAGCTGGCTTCTGCTGCCCATTTTGTATTCTGCTTTAGACTGCTATTTATTTGTAGTAGGTTTTTATGTATTTGTGTTAGAGAAAGAGAGAGAGAGAAAGAAAGAGAGATGTGTTTCTTATACTGAGAAGCAGTTATGAACAGCTACAGGTAGAAGTGTTGTTGTTATTTATCACTAGTGTATTTATCCGGTGTAGCCCGAGATTTTATTTTCCTCTTAAGAACTCACCAAACTGTCTTCTCAAGTATCTGTAACTCTTCCTATATTTCCCAATGCAATCTGTATTCAGATTCATTTACATAGAGAGGTTGGGTCCCTGAGAGAATACGCTATCCTCCTCTTTGCTGCTAGGCCTTGCCTCCATAGCAACTGGCCGTTCCAGTACCTGCAACTTATCCTCATCTGTATTCAGAGTTGTTAACATACAGAGGTTGGGTTCTTGAGCAAATACAGTCCTCCTTCTTGCTGCTAGGCCTCATCTCCATAGCAACCAACCTATTCCAGCACCTTTATCCCTATATTCCCAATTTATCTCTATATTCCCCAATTCAATCTGTATTCAGAATGGTTAATATATAGAGGGTTTAGTTTCTGAAGGAATATACTGCATTTCTCCTTGCTGGTAGGCCTCATCTCCATAGCAACCGGCCTGAGGCCCAAGAGCTCTTTGCCAGGGAATTCTAAAGGCCCCTCCCTAAACTGCCAACCCCAGGATCCCATAGAATCTTCACAGCCAGCCAATCATATGAGGTCTTCTCGCCTCACACAGCTAATTGTACGAAGTCTTTGCTTGCCTGATGCAGACAGACAAACTCACAGACAAACTTTGACTTTTATACAGTAGATTAGTTTGAGTTTGACTTGCTGCAACCCTATAAACGAGAGATTTCCAAGACCCCCAGTCACCAGCTGCCCTGCTCAGGTCTTGCAAACTGAAGGCCTGAACAGGGCAGCTCAATTCACATATACTACAGTCTCCATTTTTTCCTGTTGCTTTCCACTTTACCAAGCATTATCCTTGTTTCCAAATGAATCACATGGTCTCATGATATGTCCAAAGTAGGACAGCCTCAGTTTAGTCTTCTTGGCTTCCAGGGGGAATTCCCACTTCAGTGGCCTTAAAACCCATAGGTTTGTCTTTTTTTAGCAATCCACCTTGTTTGTAGAGCTCTTCTCTTGCACCACATCTCAAATGAATTGATTTTCTTCCTGACAGCTTTCTTCAGTGTCCAATTCTCACACCCATACCAGTCTTTCCCAAAATTTTATTTATTTGTACCCTATTTTCCCCCAATAATGGGACTCAAGGCAGCTTACAACAAATTAAAAATAATACAGATTAAAAACTATTCAAGATAATAAAAGTATACATATAAAAGCTATTTAAGAGACAATGGAACAATGTATAAAGTCAAAACATTGAATTCATTAAAAGACTATATAAAAACCATAAAACCACACAGCACCCCATTAAAAGCTCATGAAAAAAACATACAGTAGGTAGAAATCTGGAGGACTTAGGTCTGGATGATTCTGACTTTGGTATTTGATGATCTCTCTTTTGGGGTTGTTGTGCACCTTCAAGTCCTGGCAACCCTAAGGCAACACTCTAAGGGGATTTTCTGGGGACTGAGAGTGTGTGATGTGCCCAAGGTCACCAGTAGGTTTCCCTGGCCAAACTGGGAATCGAACTCTGGTCTCCCAGGTTTGTTGTCCAAGGCTCAAACCACAACACCACGCTTGGCTCTCAGCAGGTACAAATAATAAACTGAATAAATGAATCACTTTCATGGGAAAGGTAGCTAGTAAAATGTGGCCTGGACAGGGCTACTGTTAGGTGGATTTGTAATTGGTTGACTGACCAAACCCAAAGGGTGCTCACCAATGGCTGCTTGTCATCCTGGAGAGAAGTGACTAGTGGTGTGCCACAGGGTTCTGTCCTGGGCCCAGTGCTCTTCAACATCTTCATCAATGACTTGGATGAAGGGGTAGAGGGCATGCTGATCAAATTTGCAGATGACACCAAATTGGCAGGGGTTGCTAATATGCCAGAGGATAGCATCAAAACTCAAAATGACCTCAACAGATTGGAAAGCTGGGCCAAAGCTAACAAAATGAATTTCAGCAGAGCAAAATGTAAGGTCTTACACTTAGGCAGAAAAAAATCAAATGCACAAATCTAGGATGGGGGACACATGGCTGGATAACAGTACATGTGAAAGGGATCTAGGAGTCTTGGTGGACCACAAGCTGAACATGAGGCAGCAGTGTGAGGCAGCAGCCAAGAAAGCAAACACAATTCTTGCTTGCATCAATAGAAGTATGGTGTCTAGATCGAGGGAGGTAATAGAGAAAACTCTATTCTGCATCAGTTAGGTCTCATTTGGAATACTGTGTCCAGTTCTGGGCACCTCAATTCAAGAAGGATATCAACAAGCTGAAGCCTGTCCAGAGGAGGGTGACAGGCTGATGGTGAAGGGTCTGGAAGCCATGCCCTACAAGGAGTGGCTTAGAGAGCTGAGTATGTTAAATCTGCAGACAAGAAGGCTAAGAGGGGACATGATAGCCATGTTTAAATATTTGAAGGGATGTCATGTCCAGGAGGGAGAGGGCTTGTTTTCTGCTGCTCCAGAGACTAGGACAAGGAGCAACGGATTCAAGCTGCAGGAAAGGAGATTCCACCTGAACCTCAGGAAGAACTTCCTGACAGTCAGGGCTGTCCCACAGTGGAATGTGCTGCCTCGGAGTGTGGTGGAGTTTCCTTCTTTGGAGGCTTTTAAGCAGAGGCTGGATGGACATCTGTTGGGAATGCTTTGATATGGGTTCCTGCAGTGGATTGGACTGAATGGCCCTTGTGGTCTCTTCCAACTCTATGATTCTATGAGGCGCCTTTGATATCCCAAATCAGATAGAGTGCTTAAAAAAAAGATGTTTTGTTACAATCCCTTCCCGAACCAAGGAGTTTTCCCGCTTCTTTTCAGGCAAGCAGGCATCACACAGTTTGTTTAGCAATGGGAGGGCTGCCTGCTAACTCCTTCTGAAGACGAGACAAGGGCCAGGCAGTCTGACCATTTCCACACTAGCCTGTTATAGTGCTATTATTCCACTTTCAAAATCCTATGGAATCCTGGGGTTTGCAATTCAGGTACCCGTCCCACGTGCACACGCGGTCTAAACGCTGCAGAGGAATTTCTTCTTCGACCAGGAAAGGACGGAATGCCCCCCAAAAAACTTGATTTACCTGCTCTGATGGGAACCCGACCACCGGCCCTTTTTAACAGGCTTTGCAGGGCAATCCTGGCAGAAAAGTAAGTCCGACTGAACCCACTGGGAAGACTTTCCCTCTCAAAGATTAGGATTGTGGGGTACATCGGATTCAAGTCCAGCTGAGGAGTCGTTATATCCATTCCATGGATAGTGGCTTTCGGTTCAGATTTTATTCTTAACTAAAGATGATGATTAATTGATGGTTATAGCTGGGATAGGGAGGGGCCTGCCAGATGTCGAGATTATCAGCCCAGCAGAAAAGGTTGATCCCACGAAGATTTATTTATCAAAGTACATGACTATAATAAATAATAAATACATATTTTTTTAAGGAGCCCTGGTGGCGCAGTGGTTAAATGCCAGTACTACAAGGTTGTGAGTTCGATCCTGCCGGGCTCCAAGGTTGACTGACTCAGCCTTCCATCCCTCCGCAGGTCGGTAAAATGAGTACCCAGCTTGTTGGGGGCATGTATAGAAATGTTTCCAAATACATGATATTTGTAAGTTGTTTGCCGCCTCGATACATATGGAGAGGTGGGATACAAATAAATAATTTTTTTTAAAAAAAAATTAGAAAATAAAACCTGTCTTTGGAAGATGGGGGCTGAAAAACGAAGCATGCACTTATTCTGGAAGAAGAAACGCTCATGGGCGTATCTTTATTTGTACAGTAGAGTATTTCCAAACAGTGACTGTTTCTGTTTTAAAAAAAGAAGAAGAAGAGGAGAAGAGGAAAAGATGCTTGTGACACATTTCAATTTCCTCACTAGACTGATATAGTGCTATGATTCCACTTTCAACATCCTATGGAATCCTGGAGTTTGCAGTTTTGCGAGGGGCCTCAAAGGATTCCATAGGATGTTGACCTCAGGATTCCATAGGATGCTGAAAGTGGAATTATAGCACTATAACAGTCTAGTGCGGACATGGTCTAAGTGATCTATCTTAGCACGAACTCAAATCTCCTTCCTCAGAGGTATTGGTGGAATCACAGTATTCAAGCCTCCGATGTTTAAGCAAGGTGACTTATGAGTGAAACCGGCAGTACCTAGAAGCTGAAAGTCGCATCCAACTACCATCATAAACAGAATACCACACAAAGGGCCTCAAGAATGCGTTCTCTCTTCTCACCCACCCGCTTCCCGATTCGTACAGTTTTCGTTTCGTCTGATCCGATCTTTGGGTTTAACTGTCAGTAGTCCAACTTTAGATCCGTGGGGAAACCAAGCGCTTCGAAAATCCGTGGGACTCCATGCCCTCAATCTTACTATCCGTCCAAATAGAGGAGACCCATTGAATTAATATTTCCTCTCCATTCAGTGGGTCTCCGGCAGCTGTAGGTACGAGGGAAGGGGGAAGGAAGACATTCCCCCCATGAGAGTTCTGCCTCCCAAGAAATTTTCTTTTCAGTCCCCAAATTCCTAGCACTGCAGAAAGTGAGACACTGAAAACTGTTCACAACTAGAACGCTTTCATTTGGATGCCTAAAGTGTACTTTTAAATCCTCAACAAGTTTCTGGCTATTTCCGCACTCGTGTTATAGCGCTATTGTTCCACTTGCAACATCCTACGGAATCCTGGGGTTTGCAGTTTCGGGAGGGGCCGGAAACTGCAAACCCCGGGATTCCATGGGACGTTGCAAGTGGAACAATGGCGCTATAGCACTCTAGTGCGGAAATAGCCTAAGTTACTGCAGTGCTAGAAAATGCAGAGACTGAAGGAAAATTTCATTGAAAAAGGGAGGACAGAATTCTTATTCGGGGAGGGGGACAGTGCTCTCCTTTTACCCCCTCCCAGCTACACCCCTCGTGGAAGGGCGACCCACAGATTCAGGCCAAAGGAGGAGACCGGGAAGTCGATCAGCCCTGAAACCACCAAGCCGGGCTTTCAGGCGGCTGCTCGAGAGACATTTCCCTGGCAGAAAGTGCCTCTCATTCAACTCGACGGGGCTAATACTTCACTCTGTTCCGTAGAAATTAGCTGGCCTTTGTAGTTCTTCATTATGGCTGGATCATGTCCACAGAGGTGTTGATTCTAAGAGACATTGCACACACGCACGTGCACACACACACACACACACTTTGTGCTGCAGACCACACAGGAAAGTTGATTAAAATTGTCAGCTTCTTAGCTCAAACCTGTTCCGTTGTCGAGTTTCTTCAAGTCATCTCCGACTTATGGCGACATAAGACTGAGCAGGAGTTCGAATCCTGGACTCCGGAATAGCAATCCAGCACTCAAACTACCCTAGTGCTCTCATTGGGACTAGGTTGTCCCTAACTACAAAGGATGTCCCTTATTTGAAAATGGGTAAGCTTGTTCCTTATTGTCAACTGCCCCTTATTATAAGGGATGACTCCAGCTCCATTTTGGGGCCAGACACCAGCTCCTGTCTGATTTTGAAGCCTAAGCAGTGTCAACTCTGGTTAGTACTTGGATGGAAGACCGCCAACGAATACCAGACGCCGTAGGCTATATTCCAGAAGAAAGAACTGTCAAAACCACCGCTGAGTATTGCCTGCCTAAGAAAATCCCAATGAAATTCACGGCATCGCTCTAAGTCGACAAGGGACTTAGTCGACCCCTATTTGAGGGCTAGAAAGAGTTTCCTTTTCTATATCGACTGAACAAGATGCCACCAAATTTGATGCATTTGGGAATGTGGGCCCTTCATAAAGATCAAAATGCGTGCACCATGGAAGTTGTGAATGGGGACAAATGTGTTAGTTTTCCAGAAGAACGCATGGCCAAATCAACTCATCAATACTTTGAGTTTGGTATTTTGGTAGAGTGCACATTTGTTAATAGCTGCTTCCTTAAGCGTCGACTCTGCAAGTCGTGAATTTCAACCATCCCCTAGTGCTGTTTTGAAAACCCGGTAACACGAATTGGGATTAATTTGGACATAAAGCCAGATCGAGACTCCAGTCCCGTTAAGGTGCCACAAGTGTGAGACTCCTCCCGTTTTCTTTCCCCCCAAAAGACAGTGCATTTATTCAGAAGCAAAAACCGTCCATCTCCCCTTCCTTTACCCTTGTATTAAAACGATTCATGTCGCTGGAGCACTACATCCAGGCCTTCTCTAAATCCCCTATCATCCGAAGGTTAGAAAACTTTTAAGTAAGCCAAGTAATCTTTTCCCTCCTGATTTATTGGAGCCTGAAGGCTTTAAAGTGTATGTGGCGTCCATTATGCAGAAAGATGGGCCGATTGCTTGCTATTTTGTGTAATGTGCAATGATGTTTTAAAATTGTTTGCGACCACTGAGTCCATCTCGGAAATCGTCAGTGGTTCAGCTGGAATTCCTCAGTGCGAAGTAAATCCACATCCCAGCTACCTCTATCTGGAAGTCCTTCATTTGGTCTTCTTCTCCCTAAGCCTGTGTGCGTAGTTTGCAGCTTCAGACAAATTATCAAAGGGTACCTATATTTTCAAAATATCGGGAAGAAATGTATATAAATTGATGCAATGGGATTATACATCGACTTGCATTTATATCTTGGAATAACACACGTCCGTTTCAAATTGTTAAAGTTACTTTCCAATTATTTTACAGTTAAAGTAGTGTGACGCGCTAATCAGAATCCTTAATGACAAGTTTGGTCAAACAATTTTTTTTTTTGCAAGGGCTGGAAGGAATGGAGTGTTCAGTCCCACAGTTTAGGTGAAGATCAACCTATTTCGAAACTGTGCGTTTAAGAGCAAGAAGAAAATAACGCGGCGGATGTTAGTAACTTGTGATTTTTAAAAAATCCCACACACAGTCCTGAGGGTGTCATTTTATGCTCCCTGATTGGAAGAAAGCCCATAAAACTCAGCTTTTACTTCCAAGTAAACATAGGATTAGAAAGCCAGCGCGGTGTAGTGGTTAGAGCCGCTGGAGCCGGATTCTGGAGTCCAGGGTTGGTATCCCGCTCGCCCATAGAAACTCACTGGGTGACCTTGGGCATGTCACACTCTCTCAGCCTCAGAGGATGGCAAAGACAAACCCACTAGGACAAATTCAGCCAAGAAAAACCTCGTGATAAATTCGCTTTAGGATCGGAAACAACTTGAAGGCACACACCATCTAGTCCTAATGAAACCAGTGGGTCTTTCTCCCCCTTGCAAAAGGTTTTGGTTCTGGGCTGTAAACCGGATTGTATCCTTTCTGTGGAGAATAAATAGTGTCATATATCTAATCCGGGAAATTCTGATAGTAAATAACCCAATAAGCAAAACTCACCGGAATGTCGGTATTATTTTAATTATAAAATGAAGTTCAAGCTGTAGCGCAACAATAACGGTGTTAAAACGAAGTGCATACACATTTATATTCCAAATGTATTCCATCCTCTTAAAAAGTTTACGAGAAGAGAAAACGATCCACGTTTTCCTTTTTGTATTTTGGTCGCATGCATACACCTAGAGAGGAAATGTAATGATTTTAAACAAAATATCTTTTAAACATACTCTTGTCTCTCGCTTTCTCTCTCTCTCTCTCTCACACACACACACACGCACGCACACATTTCCACCGTCCACAGAGTTGGAAAATGGAATGGACACCGTTTTTTAACGCAAGGGAAAACACCCCGCCAGCGCATCCGAGGAAGGGAAGGGAAATCCAAGAAAACGCAGGCTAAAATAATTCAGTCAATCTGAAAAGTGCTGCGGGATTCCTTCTCCCCCTTCCCTTTCCTACGATTGTGTTATACAGACGTCTATTATCGGGAGTTTTCGAAACGGATCTCCTTCACAGAAGGTGCCTCGGAAACTCGTATTATTTTCAAATGCGCCAAACACGGGGACTACGATGTTAGGAATAGTTCTTTGAAAGAAATACGCTTCGTTGCAAAGGCCCGAAGAGGACCACGTACACAACTCGAAGATCTTCAGACTCTCCCACGGAAACGCTCCTCGTTCTTTCGACTAAAGGTAAATATTCTGTTTACCTTTTGCGAGAAGTCCATCGGTATTGGAGAGTCTCCAAAACCACCCGTGAAATCTCCTCCTGTCCTTCATTCTTGGAGCCTCATCCCCAACACAAAAGGGGAAAAAAATCCTTTTCTTCCCAATAAAATCAACAGGGAGGTCTCAACTTCCCCCAGGTCCATAGCTCTGCTGCAAAACAAGAAGGCAGCATTTGCAAAATAATCTGCAAAGTAAGTTTCTAAAAGAGTGTTTCTCTTGGGTCCCCCTTCACTATACCAACCAAGGAAAGTTTTCTGGCACTTCAACACATTTACCATGGCATCTAGTACTATAGGTGTCCAGTTATAGGTAGTACGAGACACTATAGGTGTCTAGTACTATAGGTGTCCTGAACTGCAAAAGAATTTACCTTCATCAGTTTAAATCCCCCCAGTTTGGCATTCAGACCAGCCTGGTTTTAAGGTGTGAACTTTAGTAACAGGCAGAGTGACTGCTTTCTTGTTACATGCCTTTAAGTCCATTAGGAGGACTCTATCACAGAGTTTTCTTGGCAGAAATTATTCAGAGGGGGGTTTACCACTGCTTTCCTCTCAGGCCAAGAGTGTGACTTGTCCAAGGTCACTCAGGGGTTTCCATGGCTGAGCAACATGGCTGGTTCTCAGATAATTCTGTTTAAAAAAAACCCAAAAACCCTATAGTTCTGAACAAGGATTTGAACCCTGAGCAGGAGCTGAACTCTCACAGAGTCTGATCCAGTATTCAAATCACTGCATCACTCTGGTTCATAAATTTCAACTCAGAAGTATTTCCTACTGAGTCGAAGGAGGCCTGGCTCCCAAGCTATAATAGGGCTGCAGTCAATATTTTTAGAAATGAACAATTGTCATAGCATCTGGATCCAGATGGACAGACTTTATGCTTGCATCTCCATTTCTTACTGTAAAACCAAGATCCAGCAGCCAGATCCTGGGGCAAAACATATATGTTGAGAATGGGAAGAATTCTGGTCCTAGAAGGTATTTTTATTTGTCTTCACATACCAGAATTGAACAGATCTCACCTAGTCCTTCCACACAAAACCACCACTACTACTTGCCATCAGACTCTTAGTTTCAGCACTACTATAAAATGTAAGGTGGTTGGGGAGCAGGGACATTACTAGGTCTGGACCCCAATTTATTTCCCATGGTCCTGTTTTCCAGAGTCTTGAGTAGTCACTGATGTCAAGAGACCCCCTCCCTTAATCGCTATGCATGGTTGATTTCAAAAGTGGGCTGCAGCTGGAAAAGAAAGCCTTAACTCTCTCCACATGTTACCTAACAGCACTGACCAAATCTGCAATCCTAACAGTGAAAAGATATGCCAGCCGAGGATTCTGGGGAATGCCACCCAAAAAAGGTAAACTTTCCAAGTTCTACATTCCAAACAATAGTAATGAGAAAGCATTGTGTAGCTATTTCATCTTTTTCTTCTTAGTGGATTTTCCACAATAAGAAAAAGAAATAATAATAATAAATAATAATAATAATAATAATAATAATAATAATAATAATAATAATAAAAAACATGAGAGAAATAGTGGGAAAACATGGAAAGATTACATGTGGAAGACATTACCGACTGAAGCATCCATAAAATTTGGTAATAGAGGCAGTGTTGATGCTAAAAGCCTTGTTTGGAAGTATCTTCAGTTACCCAGTGGATGGAAACTTCAGAAGAAATTTCACATTTATTGAACAAGAGTTGCTGAAAAGTTAAGTCACAATCTAAGAAGTTAAGGCCTCCTTTCCACTGGAGGTTACATAGCGTGAAGTTTGGGTGCTGTGAACTAGGCAGCGGTTGATAAATATTTCATGGCTATATTGTAGTTTTGCTATTCTTGTAAAGTATCTAGGGCATTACATCTGGAAAGCAAAATTAATAAATAAATGTATACATAAGCAAGCAAGAACTTCACTAGATCAGATCAAAGAACATTTTCTAGTGCCAGCCTCTTCCAAGCTAGTGTGCTCCAGCTTGCTAGACAGAACTACTCTCATTCCCAGAAGCTCATGAGGATGGTGGGAAGTGTAGTCCAACACCTCTAGAGGGCAGCTGATTGGAGAAAACTTAACTCAGCTTCCTCTTTTCAAGCAATGGCCAGGCAGATGTTTTTGGGAAGCCCACAAGCAGGACTTGAAAATAGCAGCCTCAACTCACAAATATCTTGGTTCATTACTGCCCCTATACCTTTACTAGCCCTTCACTAGCCATCACACTGACCAGACACCAACAAACTGACTCTTCAGGACTTTGCCTTCCCCTATGCAAAACAGGTGTCTTTCAACTAAGTCAGCTAGCATCACAACATCTTCCTGCAGAGAATGATGGCTACACATGTTCATCTGGTGTATTTTCTTTCTTTTCTGCCCTGGAGTGTCCATCACTTTCACTGGGCCTCCTTCTATTATGATGAGGCATATTTTCTACATCCTCTTTACCCATCCTGCTCCAGAATCTAGAAACTGCAATCACACATCTCCTTTTCCTTCCTCCACTTCACATTCTCATTAAACTAAAAAATAAATAAATAAACAAACAGAATGCTCCCATCACTTGCACTAAAAGCTTGCAATCACATTTATCAGGCATTAAGCCCACCTCATAACAATAACAGGGACTTGGCAGGGCAGGGCAAGGAGGGGGCAGAAGTACTTGCTTACCTTTCTTTCTTGGAGGGAAAAGAAAGGAAAAAAGAAAGGAAAAGACATACATGCGTCTCTCCTTCCGGCCTGGCTGCCTGCTCCTCAGCAATTTTGGCTTCATTTCTAAATGCCTGAGCTGCCAAGGCTGAAGACTTGCGTGATTGATCGGGGGTGGGGTAGACACCGAGAGAACAAACCTGAGGCTCGTATATCTCAAACGAGAAGTAAGCCCCCACTATGTCCAGTAGGGCTAATGGGGCTTCGTCCTTGGTAAGCAGAAAGACGGCAGCCTAACCGTTGAACCGGCAAGCAGAGTCACTTGGGCTATTTCCGCATTAGCCTGTTATAGCGCGATGATTCCACTTGCAACCTCCTCTGGAATCCTGGGGTTTGCAGTTTCGGGAGGGGCCGGCCGGCCCCTCCCGAAACTGCAAACCCCAGGATTCCAGAGGAGGTTGCAAGTGGAATCATCGCGCTATAACAGGCTAGTGCGGAAATGTAAGCGCTTGCGAGAAGCAGCGTCTGGCTGCCTCCCGTTCCAGTCCGGATCTAGACCGCGCGCAAACGGGAGCCCTCCAAACTGCTGTCCAACGAGTGGGTTTCTCCGGTACGCATCTAAAAGGGCACGAAGCTCGTGCGTCAATTTAGGAGGACAAACGCGCGAACTCTGCTTTGCTTGTTGAGCGTGTGGCGACTGGCAACTCCGGCCTGGCTGCCGCCTCGCGTGTGAAACGGCCCATGAACGCGGGGGGGGGGGTTGCCGTCGAGAAAAGGCGCACCAGTTGGCGAGAGGGCAGGACGCCGAGGCCACCAACCGTGGCCGCCGCGCCCTTTTCGTCAGGCGGGAGGCGCGCCGGGCAAAGGCGTTTGAGCCTTCTCCTTGCGCGCCCTCGGGCCGGTGCCGGCACTCCCTGGGGCAGCCCCCCTCTCTCCCGGTCTCGCCTCCACGGCTCTTCCCTGCCGACGACCCCTCCCGGCTCCTGCCCGAGGCCAGGCCCCTCCCTCGAGAGCAGCAGCAGCACCAAGCCCTGTGGCTTCGCTGCGCCCCTCGGGGCATTCCCAGGGGAGGCTGCTCGGGCAAGCCGCGTCTCCACCCGTCCCTTTAAGGCACGGCAGCTGGAAGGGAGTGTCGGCCGGCGGGCTGCCCAGGTGCAGGGGAAGGCTGAGCGGAGCCAGAGAGGCAGAGGCGGCGGCGGCACAGAAGCGGAGAACCCCTGCCGCCCGGGCCCCGGTTCTGTCGCGGAGGGAACCCCCGCGGGGCCTTTGGGGGCTCAGGGCTGGGGAAGGCCCCTCGTGCCCCTCGTCTCCGCGCTGCAGCTGTCCGGGAAACATTACGCGAGCCCCAGGAGCGCCCCTGGACGTTGGCCGTCGCCCTGCAGAGCGTGAGACCCAGACGCAGCCCAGGAGAACCCTGGATTCATCGGAGCTGATTTGTTCCAGCCCCGCGATCCTGCTAGAGGAACATCAGAGGCTCTCCAGCTGCGGGGACCCGATCCCCCGGGCTCCCCGTGTTCCCCGCTTCCCAGACGGCGCCAACAGCCGGCGCTTCCCCAGCACCCATTCCCAAGAGCGCGGACAACCTGGGGACAAGTTCCCCTGCGGACTCCCGCCCGGGGCCGCGGCTTCAGAGGCGCGACCCGCTTCCAGAGACGCCCAAACCCCGGAGCGCCTACCCAGGGCAAACTAAGGCCCCCCGAGGGCGCAGCCACCCGCCTTGTCCGTGGTGAGGGCGCCTGGAGACGGCAGCGCCCGAACACGTCGGACTCCACACCCGCGCGCCCCCTCTCCCCAGCCCCGGAGTCACCGCCGGCAACCCAGGGTGTCCGGGAGGAACCCCGTCGAGGGCGGCGGCGAGCGGCGAGGCTGGCGCGCCCCGCGGCACGGGCTGCCCCTTCTGTTCCCGGAGCGGCCGGCGATGACGGCTGAGGGCGCCCCGTCGTCCGCCTGCCCGGCGAGCCACGCCGACGCCGACGGCGGGTCCGCGTCCGGGCTGCCCGCGCAGGTGAAGGCGGAGCCGGCGGCCCCCGGGGAGGCCTTGGAGCCGGAGCCGTCGGAGGAAGAGGCGGCGGGGGCGGCGGGCGGGGCGGGGGTCTCCCGGGCGGGCGGGCGCCGGAGGAAGCGGCCGGTGCAGCGGGGGAAGCCGCCCTACAGCTACATCGCCCTGATCGCCATGGCCATCGCGCACGCCCCGGAGCGGCGCCTGACGCTGGGCGGCATCTACCGCTTCATCACGGAGCGCTTCCCCTTCTACCGGGACGGGCCCCGCAAGTGGCAGAACAGCATCCGCCACAACCTGACGCTCAACGACTGCTTCGTCAAGGTGCCGCGGGAGCCCGGGCGGCCGGGCAAGGGCAGCTACTGGGCCCTCGACCCCCACGCCCGCGACATGTTCGAGAGCGGCAGCTTCTTGCGCCGCCGGAAGCGCTTCAAGCGCAGCGACCTCTCCACCTACCCGGCCTACATGCAGGAGGCCCAGGCCCAGCCCGCCGGGGGCCCCCTGGGCGCGGCCTACGCGGCCCCCGCCGCCCTCTGCTACCCGTCCCAGCCGGCCCTCTTCGGCCTGGGGCCCCTCATGGCCCCGGCGAACCCCGAGCTGGCCCAGCAGCACAGCCCGGACGTGTCCGCACCCTCCCCGGGCAACCCCTGCGCCTTTCCCGGGCCCGCGGCCTACTCCAGCCAAGGCTGCGCCCCCAGCCCAGGCCTCGCCAGGCCCCACAACGCCGTGCCTTACTCCTACCCGCCTCTCCCAGGGGCCCAGCAGCTCCCGCTTAACCAAGGCGCCTACTCCCAGGGCGGCAGCAGCACCACCAGCACCACCAGCAACCCCCTCTTTGGGGCCTCTGCCCGCCTGGGGATGCCTACCTCACCGCCACTCAGTGCTGACACTATGGATTTCTATGGCAGGATGTCTCCCGGCTCCTACAGTTCGCTGGCTCACGGGTAACCCCGCGGGCAGCTGGGCAGCCCTGGATCCTACTTGCGGCATGCCAGCTACTCCAGCGGCATGGACCGATTTGTTTCTGCCATCTGAAGCCAAAGAGGAACTGGAAGAGGGTAACACGGGGCAGCTACTGAGACTGGCCTTCCGCACTGGCCTGTGTTGCCTTCCTCTGCGCATATTTTGACCTTGCACGGAGAGGAGGGCTATGGCACTGCGTTGCCCAATGGGCCTTACACGGTTTGCTCAGTGTGACTGCACAGTGACAGCCACGATGAAAGGACCTCAGAGGAGAAACGCTGACAGATTGGGTCCGTGGTTCTGTAAAGACCGAGATCTCTGAAACTAGTGCACTATGATACAAAGCTACTGATTGCAGCGCAAGGGAAGGGATGTTGAGAAGGCACAGAGAAGCTTTTTCCGGCAGGACTGTGAAATGTGAAAATAGGTCAATTGCAAAATATTTCTGGGTTTCCCTGGGTTTTCCCATGTCTGTTCTTTTCTACTTGATTTTGTGGGCTACCTACTCTTTCCAAAAGGATATGCTGCAGAGTTAGTCTCAATAAGCTAAAGGCAGCCACTCTTTTTCTTCTATTTTCTGAAGTTAGCCGGATTTCTACCGAAGTATGAATAGCAGGGGTGTGCTTCATATCCTTGATTCCACATTTTCAGTGACTCACAAATTCATTTGGACAAATAAATTTGGGGTCAGTGAGTCACACTTCCTTTTGGGTGCCTGAGATAAATGCTCTCTATAGCTCTGTTTTCTGATGGCTTGGGGAATACAATAAAAAAAAACACCTTTTGAAACAGACTTTGTTGGACAGTTCTACTGATTGTGGGTGCTATTTTTAATTGAGCAGATTTTCCTTGAAGGAAGGAAGGAAGGAACCTGCTTCCCCACCTCTTTGTGTTCTCTGACTCAATTTTAGCCCTTAGCCTTGAGTCGGATAAAGCCAATGTAGTACAGTAGTTTGAGCATTGGACTAGGACTCTCAGAGACAGGGGTTCTAATCCCCACTCAACCAAGGAAATCCTCTCTCAGCCTCGGAGGAAGGCAGTGGCAAATCTCGTCTGAACAATTCTTGCCAAGAAAAACCCATGATAGGGTTGCCAGAAGTCAGAAATGACTTGAAGGCACACAACAACTTGAGTCAGATGTCTTCTTTATTATCATGAGCTGAGTTTGGGAATCTGTAGTTAGCAGCCATATAGTCAGATGGTAGTATGTTGATTAACTGTGTATAGGTGTAGGGGAAAAAATCCAATGCCTTCCCAGGGATTCTTTTTCTATAAAACAAATGCCTTCAAAGAAAACAGATCTTTTCTCATATTGGCAAAATTAGTCCCCCAGCCTCTTCTCAGCTTTGGTTGTTACTTGTCTAGAGATGCTTACTCAAAGTCTAACAAATAAACATTTTTGTCTAATAAGAAACTGCAAAGGGCTTTATTGGAAAGGTGGAATTACTATAACATCTTTCACCTGGTCCTTCCATCTTCTTTCATTCCTTGATGTATTAAAAAGGATTTTAATATTGCCTCCCCACCCCCCACCCCCCCCCGTAGCTGGTGAGGCTATGAATGGAATGGCTTGCAGAGGAACAGGTTGGTTGGTGTGGAGATGACCCAAGTTGTTTCTGTGTCATTGAGACTTCAAAATCAGGACCTCTGGGATTATAATCTGGCAATCCTAGATAAAACCCAGCCTTTTCATTAGAACTGTGTTGATCATGGACCAAAATTAGCTGAATGTCAAACATCTAAGAAAGATAGATCTGTGCACACAGAGTGTGCTGAGTTTTGGGGACAGAAACATTTTAGACTTCCAGGTACCAAATTACATGCTTTTGCTCCTCTATTTTAAAAATAAATGCTGTTAAGAATAAGAGTTCTAACTAACCTCTAACTTTCTGTGATCAGGGAGTTCTTTTTGTTTCAGACATAACAACACTATTATACGTAGGTATGCAAATTGAAATCGTACAGTGACAGGAACTCTCATCATACAGTTCACATGAAAAGAGATGCAAGCAGTTGGATAATTTCTCCTTAAAGAGATAAAAACTATCTTGAACAAGAACTATCTGTTCCTACAATGAGGAACTTCCAGAAGTGCGGGTGCATGGATCCTCCCATGAACCCACTGGGCAATACATTGTATATCACTGCTGTGCCACTAAATGTACCACCATTGTTGCCAAATTTGTTTTTACGGTAGAAGCAGCAACCCCGTGTTTTTCCTTTAAAACAAGGGGTACAGGGAGAGTGCACTTCATGCTTAACCTTGAATCATATTTCTAGCACTGGAATTTGGCTTGAAAATACACTGCATTCCCAGAGTACCTTGTTTTAAGGAGACATTGTCGTGGGGTTTTTTTGCTGCTGCAATAGCAAATTCATCAGTGAGGAACTCAATATTATATGGGTGGGCCAGAATGGGGCCTGTGTGTTGTCCACAGCAAGCTAGCCTTGCATTCTTAAAAGATTAGCCAGATCTGAGTGCACACAGGGAAAGCATGAAACTTGGGATGGCCACTCTCTGTGATTTCTTCCCAGTCTCCATACAACTATTTGCAATATGCCACGTAGGAACGTAAGGTTTCATTTACCTATTGACTGTGCATGTTGTATCTGACATCTAATCATTTTATTAAAGCTAAGCTTGTGGAAAGCCACTGTGGTACAGTGGTTTGAAAGTTGGACAAGGACACCCTGCTTGGCCATGGAAATCTAATGGGTGGCCTTGAGCAAATCACACTGTCTCAGGGCATTTCCGCACTACAGTGTTAAACTGCTGCTATTCCATTTCAACGCCCTGTGGAATTCTGGGGTTTGTAGTTGACTGGGACCAAAGAGCTCTTTGGGTGAGAATTTGAAGTGCCCTTCCCTAAACTACAAACCCCAGAATTCCATAGGAGGTTGATAGTGGAATAGCAGTACTTTAACACTGTAGTGCGGAAATGGACTCAGTGTCAGAGGAAGACAAGGGCAACCCCCTCTGAACAAATTCTTCCAAGAAAACTCTGTCATAGGTTCACTTTAGAGTTGCCATAAACCAGAAATCACTTGAAGATACAAAAAAAAAAAAGGTCACCACTAGTTCTTAGAACAGTATTCATATTTCATAAGTATATATCATGTCAAGAAGCACTATCTCTTTTTTAGATTGTTTATTTATTAATTTTAAAACAAACAGCCAGATTCACAATTAGAATAATAGTTATAGTGGAAGAAAAACATGTTCAAGGAAGAAGAAGAAAAAAAAGAATATTATCACACTCAACTAAAATGTTAAACACTAACTAAAACATTAAACACTAAACTACTAAAACACAAAAGGACTCTGACCTCCCAAGCAAAACTGTAATGGGAGAGAAAAATAAAAATAGAAAAATATGTATTATTCTACCATTACAGCTCTGGCTAGGTAATCCAGAGTTGTGAACAATGCCACAAATTATTGCATTGTTAGATTCCTTGTTGCTCAAAAAGTCTGTAAAAGTTTCTAATCTTTATAAAAATCTTCAGTGCACTTAACCTTTGAAACCCACATTAGTCTGGCCATTTGGTTAACCCATCAACCTTAACAATCCATTCTTCCATCATCACTGCTTCAGTTTGTTTCCAAGTTTGAGCAAACAATATTCTTGCTGCTGTTATATAATGAAGAAGTAATCCATATTTGCTATCCAAATCTTTATCCATAATACTCAGCAAAAACATTTCTGGTGACATTACAAAATCCAACTTAAAATTTTTTGAATTAGCATGTAAATCGTAGACCGATAACTTTTTGCCTTCTTACAAATCCGCCACATACAAAAAGAGAAATCCTCTTTGATTTGAAACATTGATTTGAAATATTCTTAGATATTTCCGACAGCTTGTTTGGCATTAGATACTATCTATATACCATCTTATATATTTTTTTCTTTTAATTATGACACAAAATAAATTGTATATCTTTAGATCACATTTTCCCCCGTATACCCAGTTGGACGTTGTGCCCCAAATTTTGAGCCCATCTTATCATATGCTCTTTAATAGATACTTCCTCTGTCCCTACTTTCAAAAGAGATTTGTATACTTTTTAAACTGCGTGGTCATCAGCTTTACACAACTCTGAATAATACTCATTCACCTCAGCCTCTATAGCAGATTTCTCTTGATTAAATCTATCGTAGAGTTGCATATAAGTGAACCAGTTAAGATCTTTGCCATCCTTAAGAAACATCTCACTTGATTTAAACTTCCAACTGTCTTGTTCAGAACACAATAGATCTTCATAAAACAACCATCTCCGTTTTTTTTAACCCATTCTTTCCTTTTAAAAAGGCCTCCTGGTATGAGGTGGCTAAGATTAGCTCAGGAAAAACTCTCTGCTTATATTTATACCACACTCTTAATACAATGATTTTTAAATACAGCATGTGCCTTAATTTTATCATACCAAAAATAACCTTGCCAGCCAAATCTTAAATCACGATCTTCAAGTTTGTGAAGAAGCTCAAGCTTCTTGCTGCTCAGCTTCATTGTGTGCTTGTGTTCTGAGGAAATAGTATATTTTCTTCAATCACAGGCATGTCTTACTGGTGTTCTTATGTGACACTGTGTGTGTGTGGTGGGGTGCTACTGAAAAAAGTCCCAGTCTTAGCAGATTCTGTGTTATCTATCAGTTGCATGCACTGGGCATGTTGTTACATCATATGAATGATACTGACAGCATGATTTGATCTGAGTTTTTTCAATGGTAAGAATGTTAGTTTTACTTAGTTTTATGGCATGGACGTAAGCACAAATACTGCCTCACAGAAGTGAGTATGTGGGGGAGACAAGTGGCAGGGGATGCAGCAAAGGGGTGTTAGTGGATGTGGGACTGAATAATATGTGCTGAATGAGGAAATTCCACTCCTAAACTCATGGAAGCCTCACTCCACCCTTCTTAGTTTTTTAAGCTTTCTGTAAAATAAAATCTGCCTATCTGGTTCCCCCCCCATAATTGCAGATTTGACTTTCATGGGTTTGATTATTTGTGAGTTTCTCCAATCTCTGCTCCCACTACCTCAGGTGTTTCTTTTCCAGGGGAACTTTCCCTGTTGATAGCTCCAATCAGGCTGTGCAGCCCTTTAAAAACTCAACCCTGGTTCTCCTTCTCCTCCACTAATTGCTGCCTGGCCAACTAAGGATGGCTCACAATCCAATTTCTCTACACCACAAACCCTTTCATGATGCCTCCACACACCCAGGAGAAGGAGATGGGCAAGACAGAGGAAGTATAGGACCACTATGCTGACCCAAACCCCTTTCCCGCTCCTTTTCCCAGTCGCATAGGGAGGGGGGGGCGATGGGGGTGGTGTGCCTCCAGTGGCAGTTTTTTGGGGGCATCATGGCTCCTTGTTTGCCCTCCCCCATGCACTATAGCCCTGCCCCCACACATGGTAGCTCCCGCCCTCTGCATGTCATAGCCCAGCCCTATCCATAGTAGCCACACCCCCATGCACTGTAGCCCTGCCCCCCAAACCATAGCCACACCCCATAGCCATGTCCCCACATGCCATAGCCATGCCCCCACACTGCTGTAGCCCTGCCCTCGCCCTTCTGCTTGTGTCTCCACCCACCCACCTCCACACACTCCAAGCTCCGCCATGGCCTTTCCCTAAACTGGTTTGGAACCTGGGTGCCCGTTCTCCCAACAGTGCCTTGGTCCCCTTCCCATAGACACAAACACATTGTGATATTTGCAATTTTTCCACTTTTGCAAGGGTCCTGTGCCTCCAACATTAGCAAATGTGCAGGGCAAATTGTATTTTTCTTCCCTAACCATAAGCTTAGAAGCAACTGTTTTAGAAAAGAAATGATTCCACAAGCATGACCAGAATTTTTACAGTACATGAAACCAGTGTTTCTCAGCCTACCTAATGGGGGGGGGTGCTGTACCATATTTCTTCCTGTTGGCCAGAATCATTTCTATTTTTATATTATCATCATCATAGGAAATTTAGCATGGCGCAGCAGCCAATGGCTCAAAGACTGGCAGCAGTCTGCAGACCAACACTTTGAGCAGCACTGCAATAAATAGATCACACATCAAGTTTTTTTCTAACTCTCTTTATAATTTGTAAAATAATTAAATAAATCAATGTTTCAATCAGGTTTAAAACAAGTTTAACCAGTTTTAAAACTCTTAAGTACAGTAAGTAGCCAGACTTATTGATACTGACAGCTTCAGAGTAAATGTACAAAGGGATGTAGTGGATCTTTTCACTTCCTTTTAACAAATCTATTACTTTGGTAAAGCATCCCAGGTAGAATCTTGCCCCATTCCCTTGCTCCTCAAGGCCTCCACTATTGGCCTTACGTTTTAGGCTATCTACACTAAAAACAAAGATAGTGTGCAGTAAGGACCTGGATGGAAGCAACAGAATAGCCTCAGGACTGAGGAATGTTAGATTCTTACAATGTCTTACCATTGACCATGCTGATTGATGCTCATGGGAATTTTAGATCAAAACACCTAGGAGGTCTAAGTTTCCTCACACTTCCTCCAAATGATTAAAAAAAGATGGATGAACTTTTAAAAGATGACACTATTCTTTATCCCAGCTTTTCCAGCCTGGTGCCTTTTAGATGCATTAGCACCACAAGCATAGCTAATACTCAAAAATAGTGGGAGATGTGGTCCAAATATTTGGAGAATGTACCTGGATGCGGAAGCCTGCTCAGTTTTTTTGTCTTCAGCTAGTGGGTATATGCTCCATCCTAAGGCTGATCAGAAGTGTGGATCCAACACTATTTTTTAAGATTTTTTTTTTTTAATGAAAAGGAGAGGAATAAGAGGGAAGGGCAAGACAAGGACAAAGGGGGACCATAAATAGTAACAGACAGCAAAGACT
Organism: Ctenosaura bakeri; assembly: GCA_948474755.1. Lineage (NCBI taxonomy): Eukaryota > Metazoa > Chordata > Lepidosauria > Squamata > Iguanidae > Ctenosaura > Ctenosaura bakeri. Next base: position 31,098 of record CAOLHI010004481.1, on the reverse strand, counting down.
CATATTCCACGTTGAAGATTCCTATTTGGAACAGCTCCTCTTTCAAAAGGGCAGAAGAAAATTAGCTCACCAGGGGTGTGAGCAATTCAGTCTCTCCCCACTATGACTAGCTTATGATGTAACTCAGTGCTTCTCAGTCTTTCTAATGTGGAGGACCAGCAGGGTTTTTCCTAATGTGCCAAGGACTAAAAAGGCCAGCACTGGTCCAGGGACCACCATGTTGAGTAGCACTGATATAACTGATACTTCTAAGCAGCAAGAACATGTAGGAAGCATACGTGCTCCTCTTAAGCCATTTCCACAGGATGGGGCTAAGCCGTTTTTGGGACAGGATGGCAGCAGTCAGCAGGTCATTCTTCCACACAATGTTGTTGCTGGCCCATTGCCATCTCATCCCCAAGCATCGTACTGGTGCAGTTTTTGCAAAATGGAAAAAAAATCCATTTTGTGCCTGCGATCATGCAGCACTCCTGTTGCTCCCAGCCATGCAGAAGCTGTGGAAGCACGTTAGCGATGCTTCCTTCTGTAGCACAGCAATGGAAAATGCCCAGTTGCACTGCAGAAGGAAGAGGTGATGCCATTGCACTCCCTTCTGCATAGACCCAGGATTGCAGCACAATGATGCGGAAGAGCATCGTCATGTGTAAATGGCCTCAGTGGTAGGTGGTGGTTTCTGTGACGGGGATATTGAATGGTCCATTAGATTAAATTAGATTAAATTTAAGTTTCTACTAAATTTAATCTAATTTAATCTAATATAAATGTAAAGCTCATCTGAAATTTAAATAAGCTCTCCAAAGGACTGAATCCATTGTAGGAGCAAGAGGTCAGCATGTCAGATACCTCCTTGAAAATTTAGACTAATACCCAAAGCAGATTCACTGACCTACTGACCTGGAGCCCACCAGCTACCACTGATAAAAGATCCTTAATAGGGTGAATGATCATATTTGCTCCTTGAAAGTTTCCTTCACGATTGAGATTGGCAAATTTTGATCAATAGAGCTCTGTGAGTGAAGAGCACACTTGCTCTTTGAAAGGCTCATTTGATTCTGGTGTATTACTGTACCAGTAAATGAAAAAAGTATTAAAGATAGGCTTAAACTAAATAATATTTAACCTTCAATGTTAAACAAAGGCAGATGTTGAGCGTTTGGAAATATGCACATTGAATTTAACTGATCAATCAGCTGAAAGGTGGTTTGTCACTCAGCCAGCATATCCAATTGGCTGGCAGCCCTAATAGAAATGATAGGTGTGTGATCTTAGGGCTCGGTCTCTTCAGATGCCCAGAGGCCACTGGAGTATTTTTCCTGATTCCTCATAATGAGGCTGTGTCAAAACCCTGCCCACGTTCATTGTTGTATTGTCATAATGCTACCAGAACATCATAATGGGGCTTTGCATCATGACCAGAGCAGCCTAAGTACAATTCAGACATACTTGTCCATTGAAGACACAGACTTCAAGGTGCTAAACAAATAATAGGAGGAAGTTTTTTGGTGAGTAGCAGCTGTTTGCCTCACTGCAGATCTTGTTTCCTTGTTCAGTTGCCAATTCCTCTTTCTTTCCCAGCAAGCTAGTTCTTCCCTTCCATCTACATCTTATTATTCTTTCTCACTCACCCTGATTCCAGTAACTTGTTTTCAAACAAGTAAAAATCTTGCCATCTTTTCCATTCTTCCACTTACAGCCACGACTTTTGTCAGAGTTAGTATTTGTTCATAAGGAGCTAGATATTGCAACCTAGTAATTGCTGCTATACAAACATGTCCACACGGTACCCTTGCCTCAGGGTCTCAAGCACATGACTGAATTTCACCTTTTTTTAAAAAAAGCTTGTTACACTCTACTACACACTGTATACTTTGGACCCATATGGAGAGCAACATTGCTCATTGAGATTTATTCTGTCCTTTCCAAAACTGTGTCTCCTACAGAATCATACATTTGGAAAAGACCACAAGGACCATTGAGTCCAACCTCATGCCGCAGGAATGCATCACCAAAGTGTTCCCAACAGATGGCCATCCAGCCTCTTGTTACCGCAGTTTCTAGCCCAGACTTGTGGGATGTCAGATATCACTTTGATATCAATAATTTGACTTTCCTCTACCATCCTTCTTCACGTGTTTGTGAGGCCCCCGGACAAGCACGAAACTAGGCACGGCCACTAATTGCTGGACATTACATTACCCACCCAGGCAGGCCAGAAATAGCCAGATCGCCACTTTAGGAGACCTCCTGGCAAGCACGCTATTATGTATGCACACTACTTACAAAGAACTCCCTGCCCCCAGCAGGAGGCTTGATTAGGAGAATCTCCATCTGTCAAGCACTCTGCGTTTGCATACTGTCTACTCCTTTGTCAATTCAGAACTAACTCAATCATGCTAAATTCTGACCTTTCGGAGGCTTTGTCTCCAGCCCAAAACTCATTGTTTTTCCCCAAGTACGGACTAGCCTACGGCTACATTTTCCCTATAAGAACCCCTGATTCTGAGACCTTCCTCGGATTGCTCGGATCGCTCCTGATTTCCATCCAGCCTCGCTGACGCTGTGCTTGGCGAGCCTTCCCCTCAGTCCCACATACTGAGACTACGCACCTCCAAACTTCCGCAGTGAACTATCCGGGCTTCAGGACAGGTGTAGCATCACCCAAATCAACAATCCCTCTTAAAAATCCCTCTGTCTCACTCCAACCTTTATTTTCTGTAGTTATCTGTATGAGTGTGCTGCATACACTGTTTGATTGTATTTTAATAAAGATCACATTTATTATTTCAATCCTGTTTGCTCCTTGACTTGGCCTGACCTCGTAGACATTGGGTAGAAGATTCCGCTCCGTTGCCCTGCCTCTCGTATTGCTAGCTTGTGCTCTTGGCTAATTTCCCCACCTTTTGATATTTTGAAAGCACACTTTGGTGTCCCTCACGGGACCCCCAGTAAACAGGGTAACACTCTCTTTAAAAACCTCCAGAGAAGGAGATTCCACCACACTCTGAGGCAGAGTATTTCCACTGCTGCACTACTCTTGAAGTCAGAATATTCTTCTTAATGTTTAGATGGAATCTCTTTTCCCGAAGTTTGAAGCCACTGCTCCATGTCCTAGATAAGTGAGCACAATGCCCTACCTGGGATGTGGGATGTTTTTTCTCTTTGTCAGATGTGCATCCATCTTATTCCCCAATGTCCCAGTATGCTGCTGAAGCTGGGCCATTTCCACATGAGAGGGGAAGAGTGTTAAGAGCAGTGTTTTTATACTCCGATTTGGAAACTGAATCCAGAAATTCAGAAACTGTGCTGTCTGCACCCCTGCCCCCTATTTACATCATACTATTGTGGAGAACAGTGGTTGCTGCATCCACAACAGCAAGTCCCTGGCCACTCCCATTCCCCCTCCCTCACCCCACCCTGCCATCACTGATTGGTCTGTTTTCTAAAAAAACACATACACATTTTCAACACATTTCTGTGTTGCTATGTTTGTGCGTAGGAATGTATGTTTGTTGAAATGTGGGGAAAATATGTTTTAACAGTCCATTACCAGATCCACTCTCTTCCCACTGTCCATTTAACACAGAAAGACAATAATGACAGCAGCCTGTCCTTTGATGGGTGGAGAGAGATAGGGATGGAAATGATGGAAAGGACAGCCTGGGAACGCCCATAGATGGCCACTTCTGCAATGTGAATCAATGCTATGTTTCTGCATGTAGGTGAAAACCGAGGCAGAACCAGTTTGGGAGATTTACATTGGAGTTTTTCTGGTTTTTACATACAGCGGTTTCACATTGCAGTGAACCACAGTGAACCGTTCTTGGAGCTGAAAACGTGCAGAACCATGAGGAAAACTATGATGCTAAAACACTACAATGTGCAGACCAGAGGGTAAGAATTCGACGCTGCTACGGTCTATTAACCATGTACGGAAATGGCCAGGTGGCTTTGGGCTAGTCACATTCCTCTTCCGTTCTCCTTCCCTTTCTGAGACTTATGTACTCCACAGCATGATTGTGAGGCAAAGGAGAGCCATGGACACCACTCTGAGGAAAAGCAGGAAAAGCAGGATGTGAATGTAACTAAAAAAAAAATACAACTCAAGTCTATTTCCCTTCATTCAGCAGAGCAGTCCGCACCGGAAGCTCTTTTTGTCTGTACTGTACTTCAAGGAACATTTGATTTCCATTACTGATCTTCTCATGAAGGCAAGTTCCTGAGGCTCTTTTCTAGAACAAAATAATTGCTGTAAAGCAGAGCTTGGAGAAGTTATCTTTTTGGACTACAACTCCCAGAATTCCCAAGGTAGTATAGCCAATTCTGGGAGTTGGAGAATCTGCTAAAAGAAGTTTCCCAAACCCTGATTTAAGGGCCAGGGGAGCAATTTGAGAACTCTGGGGAAAACCATCTGCAAGGGTTTATGATTCCTAATTATTTAACAAGAATAGGAAAAAGGTTTCTCTAATTATCTGAATTAGGTTTCTGAAAAGATGAGATTTGTGTGACTATGAAGTGCAGTTTTGTGTGAAAGATGGCAAGCTTAGTTCAGATGCTGAAAGTAACTTTGGCCATTTCCACACCGGGCTTCTGTAATGGTGCAGAGCGACCTCTCACGGAGGTCTTCTGCACCCTAGAGTGGACTGGCGTGGACCAGAATCCACTCAGGAGCGGCCGGAACTAGTCGTACTGCGTGTTTTTTAAAAACCTCTTTTTCGAGGTTTTTAAAAAGCATGGAGCGCACAGCCCCCTGCTGCTCTGTTGCCTGGCCCCGATGTGGATTTGCAGGCACACGCAAGTGCATGCCTGCGGACCTGCTGGGGGCAGGCTTTCGGCTGGCAAGCCTCTCCGGTTGGTGGAGAGCCTCCACCAACCAGAAGCTGCCATTTGGGACACCGAAGGAATGTGGAGCAGCGAGCGCGCGCTCCTCCACGTGACGATGGACTTGCCTGGCTGCTGGTAAGCTCCGTTTTCGGGCGTCTTCGCCCATCCCCCCCCACATGTGGAAAGGGACTTCTTCTTTTTGAGCTGCATATCCTGGTCCTGCCTGCAGTTGGTGGCTTCCAGGTCAGTGAGATGTTGAATTTGCTCCAGATTTTAGTCCAAGCTTTAAAGGAATTATCCAAAGTGCCAATCCCTTTCCTTCCAAAACTTCTTCAGCACCTTGGGTAGCTATTTCACAGAGTTTGTATAAAAATCTGGAATGGATTTACCATTCCACTGACATGGGAGCCACTAGCCACCACTAAAATTTTCTGAAGTGTCATGTCGCCCATAAGAACTATTGTTTTCCAGCTGGTTCCAGCTGGAGGAACATGAAATTCTAGCTTTCTTTTCAAAACAGCCTGTAATCATTATTTGTTTCAAGTATAACTGCCAGAATTTCCAACCCAGCATGGCCACAGGCCATACTGCTAGGGAATTTTGGGAACTAAAGTTCAAAAATACTTTTCCCAAGGTCTGATTTAAAAAAAATAATCAAAATATATGATGGAATCTTGAGTTTGTCCCACCACTACTGTAAAGCATCCAGAACTGCTTATTACTGCTCAGAAATGTAATCATTTAATAGACCCTTGGCCAGAATACACTGCCACTAGATGTCCCTCTTTCTAATTAATGTAGGGCTAGCATATGTCCTCGTTTTACCAGACATGTCCTCTTTTTCGGAGCTAAAATTTCTGTCTGGGCAGCATTTAAAAAAATGTCTGCTGCTGCGTGGTCTCTTGCCTAGTGATGCTGCCTCCTCATCACTGTCTACCAGCTCCATTGAGAGCTCTGCTAGGAGAAGGGACAGAAGCAGGATGCTCACAGAGAAAGAGAGCAACTCAGAGGGGGTGGAGTGGAAGGGAGACGGACCCATTTGGGAAAGTTGAAGTAGCCAACCAAGGTGGCTAAGGGGCAGTGGAATAGGGCAGTTTGGTGGAGTAGGTGAGGCAGTTATCAGAAAAAGCAAGGAAGGGAGAAAACAAAGGCAAAATTGCTATTTAAATACAAGAGGGTTGGGAATACCGTAGGCCCTCCACATTCACTAGGGTTAGGGAGGCAGGACCCTTGCAAAAGTGCAAAAATTGCAAATATCAGTATGTGTGTGTGTCTGTGTGTCTGTGTGTATGTCTGTGGGAAGGGGGCCAAGGCATGGTGGGGAGAATGGGCACACAGAGTCCAAACCAGATCAGGCAAAGGAGAGGGAAAGGGGATGGGCCAGCATGGTGGACCTATATTTCCCCTCTCTCTAACCCATCTCCTTCCTTGGGCATGGGGGCCATCGGGAGAGGGCTTGTAGTGCTGAGAAATCAGGCTGTGATCCATCCTTAGTTGGCCAGGCAGCAGCTGGTGGAGAAGGAGGAGGAGGACCAGAGGGGGGTTTTTAAAGAGCTGAGCAGCCTGATCGGAGCTGCTGAAAGGGAAGGTTCCCCTGGAAAAGAAGCACCTGAAGTGTGGGGGTACAGGGGTTGGAGAAACTTGCAAATAATCAAATCCATGAAAGTCAAACTCGCAAATGTGGAAGGACATCTGTATTTATAGTAGCAATTATCACAGCTTATATAATAGCGATATTTAAAGTGAGAGTCAACCTAGTGATCAGTGGTTTAAAGCAGTCAGTAAATTAGTCTTCTTTTTTGCTTTTCAAAATATGATAACCCTAATTAAATAATTTAAAGAAATTATAAGTAAATTCATTAATCCTACCTCATATGGATTAAGAGAGAATACCATTTTGTGGTCAATGTCACGAGACAGCAACCTCATAACAAACAGTCCATATCTCAATGTGACAACAACACTGGGTGGCACTCTTGCCTCCTCTTCTGCATTTCAGATCAGAAAGGCAAAGAAGGGCCTTTTTCACATGGGGTTTTTAAAGCTTCCCAGTTCATCCTTGGTCGGGTGCCTTTTACACGTTAGAGAGCATTAAACTTTTTGCATTCTCACACCAATCTGAGCGGGGGCGCCACCAATCTGCATTTCCGCGCACTTTTCAAAGACCGGATAAAATGTGGTCTTTTCCTCCAATCCGCGTTCGACGTTTTCATGAGAAAGCAGCGGTGCGTCCTGATTCGCGCGGGCGATCAAGAGAGGGAGGGATCAAGGCGTGGTCAGCAGAAGCCACAGGACCGCCCCCAGCACGAGCGGGCGGCGCCATTTTCCAAACCCGCTGAGGCGCCTGCAAGGAGGAGGCAAACGGACGAGGAACGGAAAAAAAGGAAGGTTTCAGCGGCTGCAAGGAGGAAGCAAAGGGACGAGGAACGGAAAAAAAGGAAGGTAGGTTTTCCCCCTAGCTATCCTTTGTCCGTGCGGCGTCGTGAATTGCGGGTTTCCGGGGGTTGTGTCTCCCGAAGGTGCCCTGATTTTAAATATGGGGTCGAGGGGGAGGTGGTGGCTGGCGAGTGGATACACTCGCCGAGGATGGCATGGCAGGATGCTTTTAAAGGTTAGGGAAAATTGGGAAAGCTGTGGAGGGGGGGCAGGTAGGAAGGGAGAGAACGTCCAAAGCAGCCACCGCGCCAAACCCGTTCTCCAGGTTACTTTGGAAGCGGGATCATGGCGCAATGACGGGATGCTGTGTAAATTTGGGGATGGCTGCTGTGCTGCTCCGGCACGAGGTCCCCGTGCAAACTTTTACTGGGGAACGTATTTTTTTCTCTGGGGACTGTTTGGCGCCCCAAGAAAAATGCCCGTGGTAATCATCCGTTTTAAACCAGATTCTCGGGCTGGGGGTGTGGGGGGTAGTGGCTTCTGTTTGACCCCTGGCAGTAGTTATTTTTCGAGCGGCCGCCATTAATGCAGTCACTCCCCATAAGGGCCTGCTGTGTTGTTTGTCTGCCCCCCCCGCCACATGCAGAGGGGGATGATCTTCCTGCCAGGGCAGGAGACTCAGTGGTGTTCCATGCTTCTTTAGCTGTCTTGGACATGGCAGAGATCCATAGGGCAATGGAACACACATCATTGTTTGGGGGAGGCAAGCATTTCATCTTTATCAGTCCATGTGGCTCTGGGAGGGAGGATCCCATGGGCAGAGAACCAGTTCCTGGGACTATTGTATAGGCACACAATTTACTACATCGTTTCCAGTCTAGCTTGTGCCAAAATTTAAGTTGTTGAACATTAGCTTGAAGCTGTTGATATCACAAAAGCTGGAAGGTTATCCCCCCTGCTGTGAATATCTGCCCTCTGAGGTTATAAAACAAGGCAGTTCCCTTTGTCAGTTCGTACTGTTTGCTTTGTTTATAAATCTAACGCCCCTCCTTGTCTCCACAGGATCGGAAATCCACGTGGAGTGCGCATTCCCAGTGCAAATCTTCCCACGGAGTGTTAAATCCAAGCTGAAAAGTCCACGCTGACACCACTGCCCTTTCCAGCACTTCGCCAAACACGCAATACAGTTTGTCTGGCTGGCAAATTGCACAGCGGTCCGTGACTGGAACAGTGGCATGCCACAGACGCCACGCTGACCAAACAGCTTTGCAGGGGAGGGCTACATGCAAGGAGCCACACACCTATTTTGAAAGAATAAATTTTTTAATAAATAAATGTTTCCTTTTTCCAAAAAAATATATTTTCATAACTACATATTTACATAAATAAATAAAAAAGTGCTGTACAGGGTGGATGTGCGTTTGGGAAAGGGCTGGGGGTTTCAACATTGGCCTCGGAACGTTCTACTCCTGGGCACAGGGGTGTTCCTCCTCCGGCTCCTCCACATTCGTCCCTGGCCGCTCCGGTTGAGGGATGTTCTCTTGGTCTGCTGCCCAAAACAAAGGTGAAATTCGATTAGGCGTGTGCACATCCACAGCAGCCTTTCTGAAGGAGGAAACTTTATTGTGTCCTTTGTTGATTGTTGGGGCGTTAGGAGGGAAATGAAAAAATAAGCCAAGGGCTGCTAAAATAGTGGTTTTCCTACCTTCCATCCCTGGCATGCCCTGCGTGTCCACGGGGGTTTGGTGGCCAGGCGCATGGCGTCTTCTGCCTATGGAAATGCCACAGTAAATCAGCTTGGGTTCTACTCAGTCAGGGTGCATCCCCCTTTGGGGGGATACCGACAACCATTCCCCTGGGGTTCCCATAGCCACACAGGCGCAGTGTGTTGCGCTTACTCACGTCTGCCACCGGCTGTCCAGCTGGGGCTCCCCGCCGCCCTCCACAGGCTACGCATCACCTCGAAAAAGGGTGGCCTTGCGTGGGGGGGCGGGTGTCCGTTGTAGGAGCGCAGGGCGGCGTAGAACCGTCCGCGTAGCTCCTGAAACGGGTCCGGACCTCCTCCACACTCCTCTCGTGGCCATGTCGCGTAAGGCAGTGGGCAACGGTGTGGAGGTGCTCATCATCGTCTCCCCTTGTGTGGGGGCGCATCAGTTCCGACACACCGCCACACCACCTTACCATGGCCAACATCTCCCTGGTCTCGAATTCAGACCACCCCCGGGAGGCCCCTCCTCAACCGGTCCGGCCGCCATTTCCGCAGGAATGCCCTCGTCCGCCCCCACTAACAAACCACGCGGCTGCAGTACCAGCAATTGTCCACTAGGGGATTTTTGGCGCCGCCATTTCCCGCGCGCCAGGAGGACGCATGCGCGAAACGCGACGAGAGGAAGGAAAACAGAGGGAGGAGCCATTTTTCGTTTGGGAGGACGTGTAGTGGGGAAGGAGGTTTGCGAAAGGAACAAACCCAAAAGGTAACATGCAAAGCGGGGAGCACCCGCAGGGGAGTGACTGCAGCGTGGAGGAGGAAGGTTTCCTTTGAGGCGACAGCCCATAAGGCCAAGAGGCTTGGCCTGGCGCCATACGGAGATAAAAAATCTCCTGGACATTTGGGGTGAACGTAGGTTCCAGAGGGACCTCCAGACTACCTACAGAAATATAGAAATTTTCGAGGAGATTGCAAGGGAAATGATTAGAAGGGGACATAGGCGGACCGCTGAGGAGTGCAGGACGAAAACTAAAAGACTGCGTGCAGCCTACCGTGAGGCTGTGGCGGAAAATAAACGGACGGGCGCAGCCAGGGCGGAATGTCCCTACTTTGAGGAACTTTCCAGGATTTTGGGGGGGGACGCGAGTGCCGAACCTCCAAGAGTCGTTGAGAGCTTGCAGGTCGCCATGGGACCCGAGCAACCAGCGAATGAGAACGCGGCATCAGAAGGTACGTAGGGCAGCGAGTCGAGGGATTTTCCCTTCCCCTATATGTATTTTTGCGCCCCCACTAAATCCGATTTTCCCTTTTTCAGGGGTGGACGAACTGATGAGCCAGGAACTGTTTGAACAAACTTCATATGATGGGGAGTCATCAGGTGAGGCTGCATGGGTTTACAATACATTACATTTGGATTTACTCTACAATAACCCTTCGTGGTTTCAGGGCAACGCAGGAAAACGGACATAAATAAATAACAGGTGGATGAGGCCCAGAGAGCAGGCCTCACATGCAAGCAGGGCGCGTCACTTGCATGGCCACAACGGCCCACCACTCCTGCTGCTCCTTTGGAATACTTCTTCTTTCGCAGCAAAAGGGGTGGCATGTCGATTTCCAGGGAACTTTTCACTCTCTAGGTGACATCAGTGCCATTTACATTACCATTCTTTGCTTGCAGGAGTGAGGAAATTCCGAAAGGAGAAACCTTATGGGACTTAAGTGACAATGCCATTTCCACACCACACTGTTACAGCGCAGCATTCCACTTTCAGCATCCTATGGGATTCTGTGGTATGTAGTTTAGGGAAGGGTATATAGAATTCTCAGCCAGAGAGCTCTTTGGCTTTAGCAAACTACTAATCCCACAACTCCACAGAATGTTGAAAGTGGAATAATGCACTGTAACAGTGTGGTGTGGCTCTCGTCCCAGGCCAACCACTTATAGCCTCCTGCAGCAAGGTCTAACTATTTCGTTTTACCTCCAAGCAGGGATCAAGAACAGCTGCCCCACAACTATGCAGGTTGAAACTCCTGCACCGGGGAGTTCTAGCACCACGGCTGCTGGGGAGTTAAGGTGTCCTGCAGCCGAAATATTGCTGCGGGGAGTTTTATTCATCGGGATAACCGTGGTATGATTTGTCACCACAGGTTTGGAGATTCAGAGCATGGCGTTACGCGGCGGCCTTGATATGCCCATTGTACTTTTCGAGCCTTCATGGCCGGGACAACCTCAGCATGCTGTTATCTTCACAGTTAAAGTTTCTGTGCATCCGTTAGGGCAATGCCCGGAAAATGGCATTTAACATTCTGCCTGTTGTTGGACTGCCATTTAAAGTTTCTTGGCAACCTTCCAGTTGGAGGCTGAAGCCTTACATGAAGCAAGGTACATGACTGTGACAACTGTTTTGTGTGGTTTCTATCTTTCTACAGTTTTTTGAGTACCTTGATTTCAAAAAAGGCTGTCTAATCGCCACTTGCTCATACATGTTGTGTCCTAGCTCCGAATGATAGTAGGTTGACTTCTCAATCTTATTCTGAACAGATGACTGCCCCAGCACTAGCCCGGACAGGGAGAGCGAGATGCCCACGGCGAGAATGTCCCCCCTGTCACGCCTGAGGATGAGCAGGAACAGAACCGCAGCGGGGGGCCGGGACAAGGCGTTTGCCTATGCAAGGGCAACCTTGGACTTCATGCGCGAACACGAGGAGAGGAGCTTGCAACAGATGGCCATGGATCGCGAGCAGGCGGCTCGAGATAGCGACAGGGCAGAGAATGCGCGGCAGGAGATAATATCAATTCTAAGGGTATGCGCCACTGCCATGTCTAATATTTCAGATGCGGTAACAGCCGTGGGCGGAACAAGCCAATCACCTCCTGGCTCCTCCCGGTCCCGACAGCTAACTTTTGGGGAGCACAGCGCAAACGTAGCCGGGAGCAGCGAAACGGCGGCTCCCAGCCAGGAGCAGGAGGGGGGGGAAGGGCAAGGCCGCAAGGGCCAGGAAGCCACGGCAAATTTATAGCCCTTGAGCACTTTGTGGGCCCTGGCGCAGGAAAGAAAATCCAGGCCTAGCTTTTCCTTCCCAAGCGGGCCAGCGATGTACTTGTTTGTCGATGAGAACTGTTCATAATGGAGCGTTTTCCCAATAGTTTTTTTTATCCGCATTTATCAAAACAGTCAAATAAAACCTATTACCATTTTCAATAAACAGACGCAATATTTATTTGTTATAACATTTTGGGTTAAATGGCCGTCAGTAACACAAGAGATCAATATAGTCCAGGTACAGCTTGAAGGAGGACCCACTCCTCGCTGTGTGGGGGAACGCCCCAAAAGGGGGGGGAAACGTGACAGCTAATTGCAGTCGCCCGCAATCATATTGGCGATAGCGTCCCTCACCAGTTCCCCTTCATGGATCCTCCTGGAAGAGTCATGAGGACGGGACTCCCTGTCGGTGCGTCTCAGAGTCAAGGGGGCTGGCTTCTGTATCACGGGGTGGAGAAGGTGCCCTTTGCTCTCACAAATGTTGTGTAGCACCACACAAGCAGACACCACGGGGAGGTAGTTCTTCTCCGAAACGGTCAAAGGGGCCGAGAGACACCCCCATCTGGCCTTAAGCCGGCCAAATGCGCGCTCCACAACATTCCTACAGTGGTTGAACACCCTGTTGTAGGCTATCTTCTTGGGGGTGAGATGTCCGCCGTAAGGCTTCATTAGCCATCTCGACAGTGGGTATGCAGCGTCGCCCAGAATAACTGGGCCTATGGTGACACCGTCTATGGTGATGGTCGGGTTCCCGGGTACAAACTTTCCAGCCTCCATGGCATGCCAGAGTGATGAGTGCCTGAAAACGAAGGCATCGTGCGTTCTTCCAGTGTAGCCCAGCACGATGTCCACAAACCTCCCCCAATGATCCACTGTTCCCTGTAGGAGAATGGAAAATGCGCTCTTCCTGTTCACAAATTCTTCCCCGCGCCCCTTGGGTGGTCTTACTTTGATGTGCGTGCCATCCACAGCTCCAACGCACTGAGGGAAACCCATCTGGCGGAAACCATCCATAATCTGTGAATGTAGAGGGCAAGGAAACAAGTAGTCAGTTTGCAACTGGTTTGAGGTAAAAATATTTGTGGTGGCGCACGCGCACACACCCCAATGGGACCTGGTTGGCCTAGTGTCTTGGAGGACAGGACACAACTTCATTGCTTGGCCCACACATTAAAACGGGCACCAAATCCAAAGAAATTGCGCGCTCCCCATGGGGTGATAAAGTAACACTGTGGGGGAAAAACAAGCCTCGCAGAGTGTACCTGGTTGCCTTCAGCAGTTATGTCACGCTGATGGAGGGGGCAAAGTGCCCTGCTGCCTCCCGCTCATCCCAAGGGGCCATGATGGCCGAGATGGCATATACTGGGTTTTGCTGGAACGCCCCCAAACCTGAAGGTCCACAACCACATCCCGCAGTGCCTCCACAGCTAGCTGTTTTCAGCTGGTATCTTTACAGGGGAACTTTCTGCTGGCAGGCCTTAATTAGATAATCCGGATACCGGGAACCCCGTGGACATCCATGCACCTTCTTCTGGGTGGCAATTTGCTTGGCAACTCTACAGTCTTGGCGCCAGTTCACTGCAAAACCCAACCTCTTCTCCCAGAGAAAACCAAACCCCCTCCTCCTCCCATTTAAGCCCACTGGGTTTGGGAATCAGCATACCTACCCTCCGGTAGTCCCCCCAAACACACAGTGGATGCGAGGAGTTCATGCTCGATCGCAAGGCACACCTCGATCACGATGACAGACACCGTTGACACTCCCAGGCCAAAAGTGTTCGCTGTCTTCCGGTATATCAGGGGCGATGTAAGCCACCACACGGTGATGGCCACCCTCTCCTCTACAGAAATCGCTTGCCTCATCCCTGTGGTTCTTCTTTCAAGGTAGGGACGCAGGCGCCCGCGATTTCAAAGAGGGTGGCTTCGTCATCCGGAAGTGGTACAACCACTGGTAGTCATCCCATTTCTGCAGCACCTCCTCGCTCCACCACGCCCGCCGCATCCGCTCCCGAACCCACCACCTTCTGGGGCGCGGGACTTCATAAAAAGAGGTGCAAGAATTGTGTAATACAACCTCGAGCGTCTCATGGCAGCGAGACGGTTCCTTGCGAGCCTGCGCCTACTCGCACCATCTTCGGGCCAGCAATATTCAAGCGCTCCTAACAAGGTTGCAATTGCTGTCATAAACGGGGCAAGGAGCCCAGCTATTTCCCTCAACTGCTCGCTCGCCATACTCAAAACAGCAAAAAGCGAGCGGGCAGGAAAAGTTTTTGTCAAAAGTTTCCGCGGCGTTTCAGCAGGCGCGGGGGAGGGGGTGGATCCCGGGAGGGTGCGAGGGGACCGCGTGCGTTTTGGCGTCATCGATGACGCCCAAACTTTTACTTTTTGAAAAAAGTGCACCGCCAATCAAACGCTTAGGTAGGGCGGGGAAAGGACAACGTTGGGAGGGGCTATGGCCGCGCTGTGTGAATGCGATAATGCTCGCCTAGCCTCTTGCCGATCGAGCCATGAGAAACGACAAAATTCGGCACGTTTTAGCGGGGATTGGGAAAAAGCCTGCCTGGATCGCGGTGGGAAGATTTCAGAGCCCCGTGTGAAAAGGGCCAAGGTATGTATGCATGTACACCATGTGTGCCTTCAAGTCATCTGGCTGCTCATGGAGACTCCATGAATTTCACAAGGTTTTCTTAGGCCATTTCCACACCAGAGTGTTATAGTGCTATTATTCCACTTTCATCACCCTCTGGAATCCTGGCTTTGCAGTTTAGGGAGGGGCCTTTATTATAGCACTGTAGCAGTCTAGTGTAGAAATGGCCTTAGGCAAGGAATCCTCAGAGGTGCTTTGCCTTTGCCTTCATGTGAAATAAAGCCTATAGCATCCGGTATTCCTTAACCACCTTGCTTGGTTTCCAAGATCAGATGGGATCTGATGCCTCTACATGTGCCTAGCTTGGGGGGTTAGTAGATTGATAATCTGCTCTTAATGTGAATTTCTGCCTCTCTCTTTAAAACTTTTTTCCAACAGAAAAACAGCTGGCACAAGAGCAGAAGTAGGGATCCTTTTACTTATCCTACTTACCACTAAGGCAATCAATCTTCTCTGCAGAACCAGCCCTTCTGTTAGGTAGAACAGAGACATCATCTCCAGTGGTGGAGGGATGGACAGGGAATTACTGGCAATAATGTGGGGATTTTGAAAGTTGTAATCTAAAAATGTGACATTTGCAAGTCCTGTATATGCCATGGGACCTCTAAACATGCTTGCTGCCTTAGGTGTCACGGAGAACACTATTTCATTGCACAGCTGAAGGGAGATTAAATCACTATTCTAGTCAGCTTCTGAACGTGGACCTGGGGTAGGGATTAAACCTCCTCCTCTGACATCAAAATGACTTGAGCTGGCCTTCCTTTCCTGGAATTATACCACTTCAGAGTCCTAGTGGAGTCTCACAGTATGGAAAGCTCCTTCTAAAATGGTTAGAATGTCATAGAGATGGCCAGGCAAGAATCTAGCACAATGGCATCTATTTTGGGAGTCGAGAATTTGTTTTTGTTGTTTAACAGAAAGCATTTAGTCATAAGAGTCTCAATTTATATTCCAAAGCGGTACAGCCTAGGTCTACTATTTTAAACAAGGCAAATAGGCAAAGGGGGATGAAAAAGGTGGAGACAAGGAGACAATCTCTTCCTAAGTTGTTTTTCTGAGCTGCTTACTGTCCTTTGTCCTAGCTGTAAGAAGCATGAATGGGGAAAGAGGAGACTGGTGGCTTCCATGTCAGTGGGTAATGAATGCATTTTGGTCTTTAGTCTGAACTTGAAAGGAACTATCCAAGACACTGAACCCTATCCTTTAAATGGACTCCACACCTTGAATGACTCCTTTAAGATTTTGAGTAAAATCCAAAACAGATTTACCACCTTACTTATATGGAATCACCAGTCACCACTGTGTAAGGAAAGGAGGAGGTTGCCAAAAGGCTCCCTTTATCTTCCCTTTGTGCTTTCTGGATTCTATGCATTCTTATGGAACCTTTACTTTGGAAGAGCAAGTGACTAAACAACAACCTTCCCTTTGGTAGGCAGATGGCTTGTTAATAGCCCAAAGTGATTGGAAGAGGAGATGTTTCCTCAATAGGAGCTAGTGCTTAGAAAATTCTTCAGAGAGACCTCTTGAGCATTTTGTATGGGGGAGGCTATCAGTGATTAAAGGTAACATTCTCCTTCTTCTTTGACCTTGAGGGAGTTAGTAGGCATGTGTATACATGTGTGCACACCCATGCGTGTGTGTGAGAGAGAGAGGGAGAGAGAAAAAGTCATTTGTGCTGAGACAGAAGTTGAGAGTATAAGCTAGGTACCCTGAAGCACCTTTCTCTGGAAATCCAATGGGAGATAGTAAGGCCATTTTCACACTGTACCTCCTTCCATTGTCCTCCCATCATGGTCCCAGTAGTGCTTTTGCTGGAAAGGGAGTGTGATGTGAATACTCCTCTCTGCACCTGGCCAGCTCCCTAAGGAAGGGAGCATAAAGTGACACATTCCTTCTGCAGCACAGTTGGCCTCTTTCCCATGCTGCGCTGGATCACACTTCCACCCCTTCTGCGTGGCTGGCAGTAACAGGAGCATTGCACAGTCAAGGGTACTTAGCAGATTTTTTCCCATTAAGCGAATATCCTACGAGCATGACAGGTGGGTGCGCATTGTCAGCGAGACCATGACAACAGGGTGTGAAACTCATGGACCACTGCCAACATGTCCCCATCACACGACAGCAATGCTATGTGGAAATGACCTAAGTCTGCTTCCTAGAGTGTGCATTCTGCTTATGTCTACTTGTGTTGTATTAGGATATTTGCAAATTCATCAAACATCACAAAAATGCGATGAATCTCCAATGCTCTCTTCTGCAGAAGGAGCCCAGACCAAGTTAATACTATTATTTCCCCTGGAACCTCTGAGCTCTTGATGAACTGGGAAGTGCCATAATCACTGAGCATTTCAGGGATAAGGACACTGCATAAAAATAAATTCAGAAACCACCAACTTTTATTGTTCACACAAGAACAGCAGGTATCCTACATTCTAACAGTGTTTTCGTGCTAAGCAGCAACAATTAATGTTTGCACTCCAGATTTTAAATTAAAGAGAGCTGTTCCTGTTCCAAATGGTCATTTTCCAAGGTATTGGAAATTTCGGGTTCTTCGGAGCTTGGAATCTCTTCAAATCCTGGAGGCAAAGATGAGAAACAAAGAACATATTAAATGCAAATATTTCTACTGGGTGAGTTTAAAGCAGGGGTGAAAAGGACAAAACTGAAGAGCATCCAAGAGAATCTGTAAAAGAAGACCCATTTCAAAATTGTGCAAGGTGACATTTAATTGTAAAAAGCCTCATGTATTTCACTCTAAAATATTCTAAAGCCTTTTCCTGGGATTTACTCAAAAATCAGGCTGCAAAAACTGCTGATAAAGCACTCTCTGATACTCTCTTAATTACCACTAAGTTGTTCCATAAGTTAGGAAAAGAGGGAGACAACACTACAAGTGGATTGATTCAAATCAAGGAAGCCATGGTCCTGAGTTTGCAAAACTGAACTGGGAGCTCATGATGATGACTGGAGTGCATGAAAGTCTCTTATTCATAGGGTTGCTATAATTTGAAGCTGACTTGATGGCGAATAATTACACAATATGAAGTTTTACTGGAGACTGGTGTATCAAATTTCTGCAGATTGATTTTTGATTGCAGCCCTAAAGAAGAGCTCAGACTATTTATAGGCCAAGGCAGGTTTACAATTAAAAAGTAAGGCCATTTCTACACTATACTGTTATAGTTCTATTATTCCACTTTCAACATCCTATGGAATCCTGGCATTTGCAGTCCAGGGAGGAGTTTTTAGAATTCTCAGCCACAGAGCTCTTTGGCGTCAGTAAACTACAAACCCCAGAATTCCACAGGATGTTGAAAAGGGAATAATAGCACTGAAACAATGTAGAACAGAAATGGTCTAAGGGCTTTTTCGCACTTTGGGAAGAAAATGGGGCAGTCTGTTACTCACCGGATTGGCGCGCTCCCTCCGATGATCCACGCTGATCCGGAGCAGTGTGTTCCCGCGCTACACACTGCTCCGGGGATGAAAATGGAGGCTTCCAGTTGGTGGAGGCTCTCCACCAACTGGAGAAGCTCGCCAGCCAGAAGCCCGTCCCTGGAAGATCTGCAGCCTTGCGCAGATCTACACAGGAGCGCAGCGATGGACTGGGGCGCGCCAGGCTATTGAAAGACATGTTTTAAGCGGTCTTTCAATAGCACGGCGAACCACCAGTTCTGGTCGTTCTAGAGCGGGCTGAAATCCGAAACTACAGAAAGTAGTCCGAACCCAGTTCGCCCCCAAGTGCAAACGTCCTCACTGGAGGACACGCTGCCCCATTTTAAAAACAAAATGCAGAAAAGGCCTAAGTCAAAGCTGAGGCAGGCAACTTTTGGCTCTTCAGAAACAGTTAAAACTTCCACTCTGATCCATCCTAACCAGCATAGGCAGTGGTGAGAGATGACAAAAGTCACATGTTCAACAAACTTCTGAAAGGCCACAGAGTTGCTCTCTGCTTTAAAGTATGCCGGTCTTGACACTAATAATAGCTTCTATTTCTATTATTTCTAGAGCACCTTCTCTAACATTTAATTAGGCACTGCAAATAGACTATAATGAAAGTAACTGACCTTGCCCACAAACAGAATTTAGAAGTATCTCTTCAATGCACTAAATACTTGCCTCCCATAAGTAATCTATCAAGATTTTTAAATTGTCTATACAAATAACAATACATAAGATGAATACAGGAAATTAAGGACAAAAATTGTACCTAATATGAGAACAAAAACTAATGTTTTGAAAACAGATACACTCTTTAGGCAAGGTACAAAATTATAGAGCACATTCTTGGGGTGAGTGGCTAGAATGGTTTGAGAAAACTAAGGTAGCCAAATGTAGAGGGAACAGGGCAGCACCTGCTCACAAATATCTAGTTTTAAAGGTGTAGGAGCCTTGTTCTCTTTTGCATCTGGCCACAATGCTTGAGAAGACTACTAAACTTCTATCTCTGTCAATATATTCTGAAAGTACAGCTATCACTGGAGGCATCCCATTGGTCTACTGAATCATATTCTGAGATCACTTTTTAATTTAAAAAAATTGATTTTACATTGTAATGTCACCTCTGTTTCCCCTCCCCCCCACCTGCCACAACAGTGATACACAAAATTACTTTTCACTGCTGGCTTGACTTCTGGTGGGCTGGCTCAGCAGACATTTCTTGCTGTAGCTATGCAGCAAGGACAGCTTTCATGGTAAAAGTGCTCCCCTGGATTAAAGTGATGGGAATGAAGGATTACCCATTTTGGTCCAGAATTCCCATTACAGGCATTTACTTGTTAGTAAACATGTTGTGAATGGGAAGGACTGAGAGAGTAATTACTTGCCCTTTCCATGAAACACAGCTGTTTAGCTTGGAAGATCTGATGGCCCTATGCCAACAACCTGGGTTTTTTTAGAAAGGAACTTTTAATTAACCTTTGAAGTCATAAAAGTGAAGAATACTTTTGATTAAGACAGAACTGTGAGCCTTTGCAGCTACTTTCTTTCTGTAATCAAGAGTAAAGTAAGTCTCTTCACCCCATAAGACTGGGACATCTGAATTAGAAAATTGGGGGTGACATTTTATCAGATAATAATGAAGGATTTACATGCATCAACTTTGTGAATAGACTATATTTCATCTTATTTTTAAGAAGGAACTGTATTCTAATAAGGATAAAGCACAGCATAAGAAAGTATGGATGTTACCAGTTGGATGTTGACAACACGTTCTCATTGGCAGCTTCTGGCTACAGGAGGACATGAGGGAAGTGAATTGTTAACTCTGTAACTGCTGGATTAAGTGAAACATGGAAACTTCCCTGGAACAGTTAGAAGATGTTTTATAATGGGCTATAGAGAAATTACATGGAGAATTGGCAGAACAACATGATAGAGATCATGAGGAAAGAGTTCAAGGAACTGTTGTGAGAGCTATGACGAGAGAGATATGGAACCTGACATGGAAGTGACAAAAGAGATGGAAAGACAAGTTCAAGCTGAGTTAATACAGGGAGAGATTCATGACCAAGAAACTTCACTTTGTAAAAGGGAGATTACACCCCAAGGTAGGGGGAAGAAAGAGGAGATGAATTTAAATTGATCCGTAACCAAACTGTTTTGATGTTTGAATGAAAACAAATTGATTTAGTTTGCATGACCGTAGGGGGTGAATGTGAGAAGGTTTAACAAAACCATGTTGATTTACTCTGTATGATTGAAGGGGGTGTGAGAAAGATGTCAAATATATGGGTGCTTTCTCAGGACAGTGGTTTTAAAATGTTATGTGAGAACCAACCATAGAAAAGATGGCTATGAGGGAAGAGGAGAGTTAAATTTAAAATGAAAGATTTGTTAGGTTAAGAAATTGTTACAGACTTGAGATAATGATCAGGTCCTGAATTTAGACTATAAAATGGTATTGAAATATCTGGGTTTAGTGATGTTACAAAACATGTAATAGATTTAAAGTGTTAATTAGTGAATATAGTGTATAATTAAGTTATAGATTTAAGATAATGATACTGGACTGGATCTCTAAAAAGCAAATTGTAACATAATGTAATAGAAAGTAATATGGAGATATTATGCATGATACATTAACCTTTAGCAGAAAGAAAGTTAAATTTTTTTTCCTTTCAAAAGCATGAATTGGGGGAGGGGAGAAAAGTAAAATGTTGGATATTCTTTCTAGAGAGGCTTGAATCAATCAGTAGGTTATAATCCAGCCAAAAAAAGGAAGGTAGTCATTTCTTTTCTTTTTTTTTCCTTTCCTTTTCTTTTTTGCCCTTTTTTTCTTTTATTCTTTAACTTATAATTTTTTTTTAAAAAAATGGATGTTTGTTCTTTTATTTTTCTTTTACATATACTTTTATGAATTTATCGTGTTTTTAGTGGGAGTTTTTTTAGAAAATGTTAATAAAAAGTAAAAAAAATTCCACACTCATAATACCAGAATAAAAGATGTCAAAGTTGTTTCCTTACACAGCCAAAAATACTTAAATGCTTTTGGAAGACGAACATTATTTTCCCCCCCACATGTTCAACAAAACAATTCCAAATCACAATTCAATTGTATTTTTGTTGTTTCCTTTGGCTATTTGAAGTTTGTTAGTTAATTTTTCAATCAGAGCTAGTTGCCATATCTTATTACACCAGGTTGTCATAGATATTGCCTTTAAATCTATCCAAAATCTAGAGATGAGCAATCTGGGAGTTACTGATAAATAACCAATTGAGTGTTTGTGAGATGCCTTTGCACTGTCTCCTTGAAAGAAACACAGGAGGGCCAGTTTTGGGGTCTTTGTAAGGTACAGGTTAGTGCTATAAGTTATTTCATAATAGGCTGTATCCAAGAATGAAGATATTTTATTACAGTGCCACTATAAATGTTGATTGCTGTTGCTGTGTGCCTTCAAGTAATTTCTGATTTATGGCAACCCTAGTGTGACACTATCACAGGGTTCTTTGGAGCTGAGTGTGTGTGATGCACTGAAAGTTCCCCAGTGGGTTTCCATGGCCAAGTGGGGAATCACATCCTGATTGCCAGTAGTCCAACGCTCAACCACTACACCATGGCTGGCTCTCATAAATGCTGGTAAAAGCCTTTAATTTTATTGTCTCTCCAGCTAAGAAAGGAAAGAGTGGGGTCTATGCATGACAGTGTGTATAGTGTCCTGGGATCACTTTGTACCTTCTGGCTAGTTTCCAGATGTGCCTTTCTGTAACTATTACAGCCAAGTCTGCTAAAAACAACATCAGTCCACATCTAGAAAAAAGGCATGTCCACTGAACTCCACAGTGTAATTGAGGGTCTCCTGCTTCTATTTTTCAACTTCAGGGCCATTTCTGCAATATGCTGTTCTAGTGCTATTATTCCACTTTCAACATCCTGTGGAATTCTGGGGTTGAAGCCAGAGCTCTCTGGCTGAGAATTCTAAAGGCCCCTCCCTAAACTGTAAGCCCCAGGATTCTATTGGATGCTGAAAGTGGAATAATAGCACTATAACAATGTAGTGCAAAAATGGCCCAAAACCCAGATAACCACATGACCTCTATTTCTATTTCCTATCCTTAGGAGATATTGCTTCTTGTTATGACTCACAAAGCAGTAACTATCCACAACAGGCAATGACTGACAAATATCTTTCTCTAATTTTTAATAAGTCATTGACTATTTCTGCTCTACACTGTTATAGTGCTTTTATTCCACTTTCAACATCCTGCGGAATTCTGAGGTTTGCAGTTTAGGGAGGGGCATTTCTATTTCTCAGCCCAGGAGCTCTTTGGCCTCAGTAAACTACAACTCCCAGAATTCCACAGGATCTTGAAAGTTGAATAATAGCACTATAACACTGTAGGGTGGAAAGGTCCTTTGTGTATGTTAAACTGTAAATATAAACTCTGGGAAAAGTCATGTTCTGATCTGGTAAGATTCAAATGTCCAAACTACCTCTGATGAGAGAAGGAGTAGCTAACAGCAGCTCTACAGATGTTTTTATTTTCACTTAAAAGTACTTGTGAAAAGTATTGAATCTGGAGCAGTAGCAGTGTCAGGGGCAAGTATTTCCCCTTCTTTCCAGTCTTGGAGGAAGGAATAACATGGCGATTTGGTTTTAATAAACTGATACTACCCCATGCTGATGCTGCTCACCTTACAACCAAATTACTAAGGAAAAGTACAATAAAATTTGCAAAGATTAGAGATAGAAAATTGGCTGAGGTTTTATTTGGCAGTCCAGGCAGAACCCTAATCCAGGCAGAATCCCAAACCAGACAGAATCCCAAGCTAAGTCAAATGTGAAGTACGGTAATAATTCTGCTCAGTAATCCAGGAAGTGATGGAAGAGCTATGAATTTGAAGGATATTTTAGGGTAGACTTAAACTCAGCAGTAAAGCCAGTGTGTCAATACCTTTGTCGCAGGGTCTGCAATCTCTGGACTCTCAAATGTTGTTGGATTGCGGGTCCCATTGTTCATCAGCACTGGCTGTCCTTGTCAGGGCTGATGAGAGTTGCAGTCCAGCAACATCTAAAGGAGGTATCACACATTGTTTATTCACTTCAACTGATCAGTGATTTATTCCTGGGGTATTGTAGTGAGACTGGCCTAAATACCCTAAAGACATCAGATTCCTTCTGATCTTGGAGGGTATACAGGGTCAACCTTGGTTAGTACTTGGGTAGGAGACTGCCAACCAATACCAGGTACTATAGGCTGTATTTCAGAGGAAGGAACTGGCAAAACTGCCTCTGAGTATTTCTTGCCCAAGAAACCCCTATGAAATTTGTGGAGTTGTCATAAGGCAAATAGAGGCTCTTAAAGGACTGAAGAAACATCACATGTTCCCAGTTTTCTTCATGACAGAGAGTTTTTCTATAAGAGAGGTTTGATTGGAGATGCTCCTTACCTGATGAGAAAAGAGTATCCTCGGCTGGAGCTGCCTGCTCAACTACTTCCTGCTGAGGAGCGTACAGTTGTTCAACTTCCACAAGAGGGATGGAAGTCTCTGCTGGAAAATCCAGAGTAGCTCCAGCTTTCTCCTCCATCTGGGTCAGCTGTGTTTCTGGCCCCTTCTCCTCTGCTATCTCCACTTGTATTTCTGGCTGTGTCTCTGGCTCCAGTTCTTGAGCTTGGCGTTGCCCTTGGCCTCTCCTGCCTCCTCTTCCCCTCCGAGCCCTTTTACTCTGTACCTGATCCCTGTTAAAAGGTGCACAAAGGCATTTCAGTGAGAAAAGCAGAAGAAGCCAACAAATTATTGCAAAGCTCCCTCTCACTCTTGTTTGCCAGGACATTAATGAGGATTTGTGGCTGGCTCATTGTCAGCATCTCAATCCACCGAAATTCTCCCATTATTTTTAACAATAGCTTATCTTCTGAGATGATGGTGATAATCACACCTCTACAGCAACTATTTTTATCATCATCATCATTTTTACTTAAACCTTGCCTTTCCCTCAAAACTGGGATTCAAGATAGCTTGCAAACCAAAATGATTACAATATACTTAAAATATACAAAAGGTCAATATTAAAACAGAAATAAGCTATTAACAATATTAAAACATTTTTTTAAATAAATACCCTTTAAAAGGATGAAGGGCGGTTTGAAAACACTACAACTGAAAACAATATGGTGACCTCTTCCCTTAAAAACTTGAGTTCTAAAGTGTGTTGGAATAAAAATGTCTTTAAATGGAAGGGATTTTAAAGGGCAGATCATTACATCTCAAGAACTTCGCATATACATTTCAACTGTGTGAATGAGAGCTCAATAACCTAAGGAAAAAAATGGTAACAAACTCCTAGAAAGAGGAGAGGAACAGAGGGAGGTCAAAGATTTGGGGTTGGATGATAGTAAATTAGATAGATAGAGTTTCTTTCAGCTGGGAAAGAAGAACAAGCCAGGAAAAGAAGGGATAGTTCCACTTAATGGATGGACTTCCAAGGATAGCAGGCAGCAAAAGAGACTGGGTAGAGTCCCTTTTAAGTGAATGGGAACCTGAGGCACATATCTAACTCCCAGTCCAAATATAACCCTCCCCATAATAAGCATTCACCTGCAATTCTGCCACCTTCAGCAATTCAGCTCCTGCCCTCATAATAGAATTTGTTGTTTGTGACTAATATGGCACTGCTTTCATTGGATCTTAAGCATGACCAACTTGATCTGGATCATAGACAAAATTGTGATCTCAGAGTCATTGCTGAGATCTAAAATAGCCCCCATTTAAAAGCCACATATGCCCATAAGGAACTTAATCGGTCAGTTTCCTTCTAAAATACAGTGTTGCTTTGACATCATCCTAATTTACCCCAGAACCCACTGGTGAGTGTCTTTTTCCTGTGCTTCTGCTCTTCTTTTTCTGAGAAGCTCTCTGTCTCTCAAACGGTGAGTGATGACCACTTCTGCAAACACAAAACAACAAAAACTAAATAAGGAATGTGTTACACAGCAAGAGGTCACTCAGGTAGAGAAAAAATATCATGAGAGTGGTGGCAGCTAGTGGCTCCAATGTCAGTATGGTGATAAATCTGCTCTAGGTTTTAGTCTGAACTTTAAATGAGCTATCTCAAGTGCTGAACATCCCCCAAATAAGTTCACATATCTAATATGTTTATTACATGTGTTTTAAAAAGCACTTTTTGAAAAGTAAAAGGACAGGGGCTAAGATATTTTTTTAAAGCTGTTCACTACTAAAGGTGTTTGGTCCGTTTGCCCTCTTTCCCTGTTTATTATGTAAGCTTCCCTTTGAGGTGGGGGGGAGGAAGGAAAACAAGGTGTTAATAGAATATTTTAATCTGAATAGTATAACATACTTACAAATCTAAATAAGGTGGCCAGATGTAAAAGGGGACTGTTATGTAAAAGAGAGATGTTTAACAGACACAGCCTTGTCATGCAAGCTGTAATTCCTCCTTCTAAACAACTATTAAAGGGCAGGAGCCTTCTCCCCTTCTACATCTTGTATTCTGTGTAAAATACTCAAAAAAGTGCCCATAACGTTTCCTTCCCTAGATGTCAAATCTTCATTCTATTTATGTTTATAGGCTTGTTCAATTTCTCTGAATTCCAGTCCCTATTCTCCTTCTTTTTCATAGTTTTATTTTTTTTTTAAAGGACATCCTTGTGTGCTTGTGAACAACTATAGGTTCACAGGAAGGCTGAATGCCTGTGCACCTCCAGGACTGCCTGCAGAATGCCAGGCTTGCTAAAGGCCTGTGTCTGATGCACAGACTGATACTGACAGCTTGTTACATATATGTGTGTGTGTGTGCGCGCGCGTGTGCAAGTGTGCACATGTTCAGTTTCACTATGGAGCTACTTGTGTTCATAGAACAGCTGTGATTCAAATGCATACAGCAACTTTGACTGTCTAGGTAGGACATTATGGGAGGGTCACAGGGAAGTACTGCCCTGGTGTACTGGGCCCATATTTGTGCATTTATAGACAACCCATTGTAAGGCAAAGCTGGAATCTTAAATAGATACTTGTTTTCCTCAACAGACTGATACTGAGGATCAACAGGTATTTGCAAGACAGAATTGGCAGGATTTTCCAGTAATTCACCCATGCAAATCTCTTCTCTTCCACTTCAGACATTTTAACTAGGGCACAACTTAGTGCTCAGAGACCCAGAGGCAAGATGTAAAAATGCCCTCCCACCCTGAGTGTTGCTGTTGCCACCATTTTATCCATGAAGGGAATGGATATGGCAAGTGATAGGCAGAGACTCCCTTTGCCCGAGACCAATGACTCTCCCAATCCAATCTCCTTTTTAACTCATTTTCTCCACCCAGACTTCCAAGATGGCAGACAAAGCCAACAAGAAAAGTTCTGTTTGTGGAGAACAAAGCCCTCTCTATTCTGCAGAATTTTCAAGGTGTAATACTCCCTGTACAATATTGTATCTGATCAACAGCTGCAAGAATAGAATTTGAAAAATTTTGGAAAAATGAAGATGTTCCCAAAATTAAGCAATGGTTTCAAAGTGTACAAGAGATGAAAATAGCAAATGTTCTTTCACGAAAATTAAGAAACCATACAGAAGAAGGCATAAAAAACGAGTGGGCTCCAATAGATAATTACCTCCAACACAAAATATAATTAATATATAAAGACCATTTGAGAATGAGTAGTTGGGGGAAAATACATTATTATATTCCAAAGGGTTTTAAGAAAATATGTACTAAAGTGTTAAGGTCACTTAATAGAATATCTAGTACATAAGGATCTGAAATGAAGGTTATTAAAAGACAACTGTTGAAGTACGTAAATAACTAGTAACATTTATGTTAATACTAAGATTTTAGGTAGAAGTATAGGAGGATAAGAAAATACAGTAAACTTTAATGCATGTATATAAAACTATGATGGAGAAACTGTTTTAAATATTTGTTTTGTATTAAAATGATGTACAAAACTGATAAATAAAAAAAATATATTGTATCTGATCATCAGAGCAGCAAATATCATGTTCTGTTCTGCAAATCAAGATGAATAAGGTGAGATCAAGTTATTTTGATAGCTGAAAATCCCATAAATATCACCGCAGTTTCCTGGCAGTAAAATACGAAAATAATACATTAAGCTACTAACAGTTTGATCTTTCTGTGCTGTATGAAATTAGCTAAGGCAGCAACCTCATTCTAACAATAGTTGCACTGGGTCACAGCCTGGCAAAATAGCACACTGACTGTGGGATTCTGCAAGTTTTAAAAGTAACTTTTCCAAGCTTGGGGTTGGGCTTTCTATGGAAAGGTATAAGGCTATCCCCTTATTCCCCACCAATATTCTTCTGACAACGAGCCCTCTCCCCTTCTTTTGCATTATTTCAGCAAACAGCATGCTCTACCCTCAGTAAGTTCACTCTGTATAGACAGAAGGTTCTAAGTGACAGTGGTTTGAACAATTGAATTTATATCACTGTGTTCATATCCCACCTTTCTTCCAATAAGCTTCTCTCTCGCCTCGAGTTGTTCTCACAACAACTTTGTGTTACCTGAGAAGGAGTGATTGTCCCTGTGTGATTGAGTGGAGATGTGAATGGGGGCTCCTTAATCCCACTGCAATATTTTTGGGAGGAGCAGAAAGCATGTCCTTTGTGCCACCCTTAAAATGTTATTTCTGTCTTCACCCTTTCAATCAGGAAGGGGCTGGTGCATGAAGAATCCTGCTGCAGGTACACAAAATATGAAAGGTATCCCCAAAATTTCCCCCCAAAGGTGAATTAGGATCAGAATTTTACCATGGTCAAGTGCTAGAAAGCAGAGAGAATTGGAGTGCACAGAATTCTAGCAAAACTATAGGTCCACTTTAAAAGTTCCCTTTCCTGGCATAAAAGTTATTACCTGGAACTGCATGCTCCTCAGCTCTGGCTGCTGGCTGCTGTGGCTCTCCAGAATATGAATGGTCCTTTTCTAGATTTGCCATTTGCAATGGTTTATTTTATATATTTATATATATAAAAGGAGCTTTTCCTTCATCTGGCACGTCTAACGCTTCCGTGCAGAATGAGTGTTTCCAAAAAGAAAGAAAGAAAAAAGAAAGAAGCTACCCACCCAAAGCATCTTATCTGCTATGGACACTGGTATGTTAATACTACATTTCCTTATCATGTTGCAAAGGTATTTAAATTCATGCTCCCGGCAAGGCATATCCCTGCCAAAATATGAACATGCTTTTTCTCCTCTGCAGCAAGTACTCCCTCACCGAAAAAGAACAGATCATTTTGAACTTGAGCTCCACCACTAAACTTTATCAACATCAGTGATCTATGTACCAACAGGAGTCCAAAGTTCTTTTTCAGTTATGTCCATTGACCCCTCTCTCTCTCTCTTCAGTTTAGTTACATAGTCTTGTCTAACACTCGTGACAGCATTTACTTTTTTACAGAATCAATAGAATATTAATAGAAAATAGAGGAATCTTCCCAACAGTATCTGAAATAAAGTTGCTTATAGAACCAAAGCAATATCAGAAAACAGACCATTTAAATAAACAATTGAAACTATTTGAAAGAGTTTTACCACTCGCCAAAGAGCTTCACTAGTTCACAAATGTGGGGAATGGACAATCTGGGTTCCTACGTATGTCTGTCATATTTGTGAGTGGCATCATAATGAGGAGGCTCACACAAAGTCTTTTCACAGTGTGTCTATAAAGGTCTGCCTGCTTGGGTTCATCCCTGTTATTGGGTGGTATTAAATTATTTCTTTAATTTTTCCTTGTTATAGTTTAACATCCAGGGATGTAGTAGAGAGTGTTTGTAGGATTTTTCTGCTTCACACAACAAAATGACCTAGCTGTCCTTGAGTAATATTATTCACCTTGAATTGAGTGGGTGTGGGTAAAAGGCAATTCACTGCTCCTCTTGAGGCAGCAAAAGCTCTTGGGCCAGCCCATCCTTTCCCGTGTCTTGTTAGGTTGCTTAGAAGTGAGTCAGTTGGCTGAGCCTGACATCCTGAATGGAATTTCCAGATGGTGAAATGGTCTCTACCATTTGCCTGTACATGATGAGATTTATTTTCCAGGTCACAACCTGAAGCATGTTACAATCATGCAGGTTTACCATGTGAGAGTGACTATACAAGGAAGCTTTCCAATGTAAAAACTACAGGGAAAGTATAAATTCATTGTGATGATTTTTTCACATCAAAAGCTGAATAAATTTATTGTTAGTGTTACAAATATCTGAAATATTTTTGCATAACCAGGCTAAATTAAGCCTAACTCCTTGTTGCTTTCTCTTTTCTATTTCAAAGTACACTCCGTAAAGCTGCCTTACTAAAATGTTTGTAACCTGTCTACATTAGTATTTGCACTCTCTCTCCCCTGATCTTTTGAACCTCCCTTGTGCTTGATGCAGCTTATTTAGCCATTCTGGGAAGATGGGGCGGACTCCAAAAATCACAATGGCAGCAGGGAACCAAATACACCTCTTGTCTTTTGTGACAGTTGGGATGGCCTTACCATTACCGGTAAGCAGGGTGAGGCAATTACCTCAGAGAGCTTATTTTAGGTGTCATGGAAAGAAAGAGGTAATTTTCTGCTTTAGGTACTGTGTATCTTGGCTTGAAAAAGGCAGGGGGCATTTGTCATTCTGCCTCAGGCAGTAAAATGTCTTGGGTCAGTCCTGTGTGATAGGTAGGAGTGAGGCATTCACATGGGCAAGAAAACTTCATCCTCTTTTACAGAGAGAAATGATAATCCATGGCTTACCACTTCATTATGCGGTAATGAATTGGGGTAATTTGTGGTTCCTGTCTGTGTTGTAAAGGCATTTCGTATTTGCCATCCAACTAACCCTTACTTTATAAACTACTAGTGTAATTTACCCAGCATTGCCCGGGATTTTATTTTTCTCTTTAGAACTTGCCCAACTGTCTTCTCCAGAACCTGTAACTTTTCCCCATATTCCCCAATCCAATCTGTATTCAGAGTTGTTAACATACAGAGGTTGGGTTCCTGAGGGAATACACTGTCCTCCTCCTTGCTGCTAAGCCTCATCTCTATATCAACCAGCCTATTCTAGTACCTGTAATTTATTGCCATGTTCCACAATCCAATCTGTATTCAGAGTTGCTAACAGAACAGAGGGTTTGGTTTCTGAGGGAATACACTGCCCTTTTTCTTGCTGGTAGGCCTCGTCTCCATAGCAACCGGCCTGAGGCCCAAGAGCAATGTGCCTGAGAATTCTAAGGGCCCCCCCCCTAAACTGCCAACCCCAGGATTCCATAGAATCTTCACAGCCAGCCAATCATATGAGGTCTTCTTGCCTCACACAGCCAATTGTATGAAGTCTTCGCTCTCCTGACACAGACTAACAGACAAACTCACAGGCAAACTTTGACTTTTATATAGTAGATTTGCTAGAGTAAAATTGCACTTTTTCTCTCACTCATTTCACTATCCTTGCATAATCATAATATAATTCCCTGCTACGATTTCCATTTTATAAGAAACATCTCAGGCACTTTACCCACTTCATAAACTCTTGTCCTGGGTTTTAAAAAAGCTATTTTTTATTATATACTAGAAAACCATAATTATAGCAATATTCCATCAGTCTTTTTGAGAGCTAGTATATGCTACAGTATCAGACTAGCACTAGGGACTGCTATATGGAAGTCTTTATTCAGCCATAAGATTCTTAGAGGGCAATGGGAGGCCAGTCAGCCTCTTCCAGTCAAACATCTCACAGCTAAGGTGTAAATGGGAGGCAGGGCAGGAAAACTTGCATACGCCACTTGAAGAACTTTGGTATACATATATTCTAGAAACAAATAAACCCCATATTCTTTAATGGCAGCACTCTGCCATTTTCACCTGCTGTGAACTATGCACTTCACTTAGACATATGAAAGCAAAATATCTCAGCTTTGACCTCCTGATTAAACTGTTTATATCCTTTCAAAACTAATGATCTAGAATTCAGCTGTGAAACAGCATAATAATATAAACTCAATGGTAAATGTAATTGAACTTAAAAGAATACTAAAGTAATAGATAGAATAATGTA